>PVJO010008464.1:0-75220 GCA_004026905.1 Hystrix cristata | reverse complement strand
ATATTTACTTCCCTACCACTGAAACCTCAATGGTTGGCTTAACCAATAGGCTTATTTGTCCATATTCTCTCACTGGACATTATGAGCAAATAAGGACCATTTACACTGGTTGGTGGGCTTAGGGTCCCCTTTTTTCTATTTTATTTTCTATCTCTGCTCATTTCATGATGGAAAGCTCACATTCAGGAGATAGACACACAGTCTGTACCCTGTTCTTCCTGTCTTGCACTCTCCTGTGCATAGCCGCAGTTAGTGTTGAGCGTGTGGGCCCCTGAGCCACGGCACAGCATTTATATATTGTGCTTCGTGACCATGGGCCCCTCATTTAACCTCTCTTGGCTTCAGTTTCTTCATTGGGAAAATGTGGTAACAATAGCATCTTCCATAAACGTTATGAAGATTTAATGAGCAAATGTATGCCCGATATTTAGGATGGTGTGTGCATAATAGTGGGATAAAAGTTAATGCCAGCTATCATTACTATTTGTATATGTCATTAACACCAAAGAAAGACAAAACACACACAGTGAGCTTAACTGAATATGAAGAGATTTAAAAACTTTATTTACAGTGTTGTTTGTTTACAATAAAGTTTAGAAAGCTTTCTGCTGAAAATAAAACAGTTTTGTTACTTAAAGCAGTACTCTGCAGTGATGAAGAGAGCCTAGTCCTCCAAATCACGCATAGGCTGCAGGAGATAGGCTATCCATTGATCAGGTTGCCTATGGGTGGGGACCTCTGGTTAGGGCTGGTGGCTCAAAGACCACCATATTCTTTGGCGCAACAAAATGAAAACGCATGTATACAAGTCCTCTTGACTGCTTGTACAAAGTAATTTTTACATGAACTTTCTGTCTCACTAGCAGATAGCACCAAACATGGGCTGGAGAAAGAAAGCTATGGTATGGACTCCGTGTAGCCTCTCCAGGGATGAGCACACCTATCCTCACTTTAATGATGAGGACACTGGGGCTTACAGAGGAGCAATGACATGTCCCAGGTCATACATCCCTGTGTTGGGTCATTAATTCAATGTGTCAAACAGACCTGAGGACAAGGGGCTTGGACTAGAGTGGACCGGGAGTGCAGGTCAATAGTAGAGTGTGTGCTTAGCACCACAAGGCCCTAGGTTCAAGGCCAGCACCAAAATAAAACAAAACACTTTGTATGGTAGGAAAAAAACACTACAATACTGCACGGTGATTCCCGGAATGTAGGGGGCCAGAACACTGGTATTAGCCAGATTTTTGTAGGAAGGGACCCCAAAAATGGAACAAATTGAACTAAGTCTTAAAATAGTAGTGATGTTTTGCCACATGACAAAAGTGGGGATCTTAGTCCTCTTGATCAAAACCGTAATATAAATACTGGTGACCCATGATTACCTAACTAAAAGATGTATTTTAATCTTTCATGGTTTGATTATGCTTATATTTAAAAATTTACTCCCTTTTCACTAGGAAGTTTATTATTTAAAAATTTGAAAACTGCAGGATGAAGAAAAATAACAAACATATTTGCCTATATATTTCCAGACCCCTTTTCTCTACAATAAAATAACAAGTACATATGAACCTAAAGCAAGAGGTCGCGAATGTTCTCCTGCACCAGTGAATGTGCACATTTATCACCAGCTAAGGTTGGCCAAGTGTTAAATCATGTGGTTGTTCCACACTTCATTTGGCTGAGGATCCGTCGGTGGACATTTAAGTCACTGACTAAACAGGTCTGAAGCGATGCCAAGCTGAGCTGAAGAACGTTGCTGAGAGACAGGCAGCTGGGGACAAATCAGGTAAGAAATATTTAGTGATCCGTCCCTTTTTTTCTTGCGAGTTATTTGCCTTAGATTTAGCTGCAATTTTGAAGCTAATCTGGGTATTTTGCAAGAAAAACAAATAAACAGAAGTACCTTCTGGGGCTTTGCAAAGTAGAAATGGGTTCTGTACAATAAGCAGCCGACTGGCTACTGAAGTGGCTTACAGGCGCCGGTGGAGATGGGGAACATGATACTTTATCCTCTTGAACATGAGTTCATCATCAGAGTAGACTCCAAAATGCAATACAACCTTGAGAAAAACATTTGCTCTGAATTAAATTCACAAAAGTGTAGCGTGCTTCTCTAGTGCGCCTTACCAAGTTTTCTGAGTGCTAACATAAACATGAGTACCTTAAAGAGTCTCAGCTGTGTGACCTTGAAATCAGCATATGTGACTGCTTCTTCCTTCTTGCCTTCTTTTCCTCATCTTCTCCCAGTTTTTCAGAGTCTGCTTTGTGCCAGGTGCTTTGCAGGCACTAAGGAGAGGTAATGGACATATGCTGATGTTACCTGGGAAGGCCCTATTCACAGTCTGGTGGGGCAGGAAGCTGAAGAAGAACGTCCACTTATATATATGTAAACACAATGCACATGAGCCTTAGGGGAGAATACATGTGTCTAAAGAGGTCAGAGAAACTCACAGAGCAGCCGAGGATCACAGTGGACTTTGCCAGGAAAATGAGAAAGGAAGACTTGTACAAAGGCATGGAGGGGGATTGCAAGCTCTTTATGCACAGGGAGAAGTACAACATACCTTGAGGCTCAGAGATACCAGAGGTGGGGCTGAGGTTGGGGAGAACAGGGTCTCATACTGCCTGGAAGGGGACTTAGATTTTCTCCTTTACACACTAAGGAGCCACCAAAGGATTCTTTGTGGAGAAATGATATGATCATAATCTTCCCTGTTCCTTGCCATCAAGCTTACTTTACCCTGAAATGGTCTTCCCATCCTTTCCTTTCCATCTAGTTAATTCTCATTCATCCTTCAAGTTTCATCTGGAAGGTTTCCTCATCCAAGAATATTTATTCAGTTTCGCTGGGCAGGCAAATTTGGATGCACTTCCTACACTCTGTGACTGTGCAGAACCCTTAGCCCTTTACCAGGTGGCACCGTGACAATTTGTATAACATGTGCTTTGCGGGCTGTGATTGTCTGGTTTGGTTTTTCCACCCCAGTTACTAGCACAGAGCTTGTGCTGGGAAGATGGATGTTTGCTTTCAAGTGCCCGCAGCTTCTCTGCTCTGCACCCAGAGTCCAACCCTGCCAACTGCGTTTCTTAGGGTCACTTGCCGACTGGCTTCCTGCTGGGAAGGCACTAGTGGGAAGAAAAGGAGACCTGGGTATTTCTCTCTCAGCTTTGACAACCACCCCTGACAGCAAGCATGTCTTCTCCAGGGTTCCATCTTCTACTGTACAATTTGTGTCTCCAAAGTTCTAGTTCCTGCTGAGCGGCCACTGCTTCGGGATCTGACAAGATCACATCCTCCTTATGTCCCTTTAGCTTTAGGATAACAACCTCTTATTACTTGGTTGCTTTATTTTCCCTTGCTTGGCTCGTCAGCCATTAGAACTACTTCTGTGCATTCATTTTCCTCTGTAGGGCTCCCTAACAGGGACCCTATTTTGACTGGACTCTTATGTACATAGTTTTCAACAGAATGAGATACTCAATACATGTGTGTGGGTAAAGATTTGTCACTGTTAGATTTTTGGTGCTGTGACAAAATGCCTGAGAAATAAGTTGAGCACAGCAGCACACACTTGTAATTTCAGCAACTCAGAAGGCTGAAGCAGGAGGATCACAAGTTGGCAGGAGATCTAAATAGATAGATAGATGAATAAATAAATAAATAAGTAAATAAATTGGATGATGATACACCTCAGTGGTGGAGCGCTTCTGGGTTCTACCTCCAATACTGAACAAAAAAAAAAAAAAAGAAAGAAAGAAAGAAAAAGAAAAGAGGAAAAAAAGAAGAAACACCCTCAGTCTTATCCTTACCTCTTACCTGGGGTAGACAGCAAGCAGAAGCCCGCTTTCTGGACGGTCCAACAGTCAGTTTCTCCTGTTCTCAGCTCATGTCTCCCCAGCTTGCTTAGAAGCTTGTCAAGTAGGCCGGGGCGGGGGGGTCTTACTAGGGAGCGAGAACAGAGTTTCCTTCTGCGTGCAGATGCTGAAGTGGACTCTCACTGCGGCGCATTCATGGGCTCTTCAGAGGCCCCCTCCCCGTCTCTCCGACCACAGTCCCTGAAAGGTGAGCGGGGCCTCACCTTTGGATTTTCCCACCTCGAGCCCTTGGTTTGATGATGGCCCACGCTGCAGCGAATCTCACCGCTGGGCCCCTTGGTCCCCTGGCTCCACTCTCAGGGAGGACTGCACACTGCTGCGACCCGGCTTCCCGCCTCTTTATGGTCCGCGAACCGCGCATGCGCGCTCTGAGGCATTCTGGGAGCGCAGTCCCATTGCCAGGCCGCTTCCTCTCGGCTTCCCAGGAGGCCCCTTAGTGTCGTAGCCGAGGCAGCCCCATTGGCTGTATCCCGCTCGAGGACCACATTGCAAGGTGAGCGAAGGAGGCGACCCCTTGACATTCCCCAAAGGGGCAGTGGGGACCTCAGTAAAGTCCTCCTCCAGCAACCACTTCAAAGCCTCCCGCTTTCTCTCAGCAAGACCCTTCCACAGCCTGGGAAGGGGCCAGTGCCCAGGGTCACAGAACCAGTCTTGGGTTTCCTCTGGCAGTTCTGCAGACTGTGAGCCGTCTTACACCCGTCGTGCTGCGCTTCAGCAGAGGCGCAGGCAGGGCAAGTGCCCCACGTTCCGGCCCGGGGCTGCAGAGTCTCTCACTCCGGGTTAGCTCACATGCTCACGCCGAGTCTGTTGTGTGGTCGGGAACCAACGTAGTAGGGGCTGCAGACCCCCAGTGTCAAGCGGTTCTTCTCCGTTCCATTTCAGTCGTCAGCTCGACGGTGGTGACACTGCCCGGGACTCAATTCAGCAGAGTGCAAAATGGTAAGTAAAGGTGGCTCACACCTTTGGGGTGCAAACGTGGGCGTGTCGCTCTCGTGTTTTCCAACTACATGGCAAGCAGCCTCCACCTCCCCTGTTCTAGGAAAAGCTGCTGCTCCTGCAGTCCTCACCTGTTGGAGAAAGACCTAAGTCTGGCCGGTGTGTTAAGAAGCGCGCTGCGCGCTGCCCGGCACTGCCGCAAAGTGGCGCCGTTGGACGCCCCTCCGCCCTCCACAAAGCGGCTTTTGTGCTTGTCCCGGCACAGCCGCCGAGGCTCTGGGAGGGAGGATGACCCCATTCCCTCGGCGGTAACCTCAGCCAGGAGTGAGCCCCTCTGGAGCTCACGAGGCTGCCGCTCAGCTGAGTTCTACGCCCGCTTTCCTTTCACAACCGCCATGCAGGTGCCAGCTGGTCCCAGGAGCCCCAGGGCAGTGCGGCCTCCCTGGATTCTTTGTTTTAACCCCAAACACAAAGGGTCCCGTTATCACCTCCCCTTCCCGGACCCACCGGGCTAGCTGCTTTCCATCCCCGAGGCTCCTGAGAAGAGGGCCCTGGGGACGCCCTAGGGGACGCCAGGAGTCCGCCCACCCACTAGGCTGGCTGGCCTTGCTGAGAACAAGTCGCCTTTCACGTGTATCTCACCAGAGAAGGGGATTGCAAATTTAAGTTTTAATCTTCTGAGTCATCCTGCCTCAAGGAGGACAAGAAATGAGTCTAACCCGCCTTCAGATCTAGACCAGTCAGTAGCCCTGACCTTGGGGCAGACCTCTGGGGAGCGCATTTGAAGCCAGCGGTCTGACCTTCTCGCTGTTTAAGGAAGTGACTTTGGATTCCAAGGAGTTGTTCGTGCGTGACAATTAGTTTGTAAAACTTCAAGAGCAAAGGGTAGACTCAGCCAGGGTGCCGAGTGGGGAGCCGGTGTCTTTGTTGTAGAAGTGGAAGTCACAGAGCGTCCTGGGTGTCACTCCAGGGACAAAGCCACGTCCCGCCCACACTGAGGAGGAGCCAGGCACTGAAGGGAGCCGGGCTCCCAGGGTGGGACAACAACTTGGCAGTTTGGGATAATGCTAACTGCCATCTAAACTTGGGCTATGTGCAGCACGTTTTGGGGGATACTTTGTGTTTTTTCTAATCTTCATGACCACGTTCTTTGGTAAATATTACTACTCCCATGTAATAGATGAGGAAAACGTGGCTCAAGAGGTAAGTAACCAGTCCAGTGTCACACAGATAGTTGTTAGTGGAGTTGGAATTCAAGATCTTTAGATTCTGAAACTCACTCTCTTCCCATGATTATATGTTACCTTTTGAGAACGGTGTTGGCATTAGAAGACAGTGAAGAGAAGGTAGTTGGGAGTGGATCTGCCATAGTGCATGGTTCCTTGAGAAGTTTTAAATTTAGGCAGATGACAGCTTTGTCTACATGTTTGTCATAAAAACCATTCTGAAGAAAAGGCCCTAGGGGAAAGAGAATCGGTGGGTGGTAGCAAGGGAGCAAGAAACTCAGAGTAAATTTGAGCACTCTTTCTTGGCAGGGTTTGGGTTATTGGTTAATTATGTGGTGCTCTTTCCTGTCTCAATGCCTCCCGCACAGCTCCTGTGCCTGGAGTTGCCAGCACCCCCAACCTCATTCTGCCTGGGCAAAGTCTGTGAAGTGGAGCTGCCTGCTCTGTAAAAAGGGTTTTTTCCTGGTCTGCAAGCAGCCGGGACGGTTGGGCACCCTTTCTGTCTTTCCTTTGTTCTTATCCAGGCAGCAGGCCTAGCTGTAGGTGCTGGTGTTGTCTGCAGTGGGCTGGTCTGCCACTGTGCTGGCAGGAGAGTTCTTTTTCATTCCGGACAAAGGTTGATGGTTAGAGCCCCAATCACTCAAGAACATGGAGGTAGCAGGGCATGTGCAGGACCTCTGCACCAAAGGGGCCCATAGTCAGGGCTGAAGCTGGGTGGTGCCCATGGGACAGGAGCCTGGACAAGGTGATGGGTGTCATGCCACCGAGTACAGCCCGAAGAGTGATATGCAGCGTAGGCAGCTCATGACTAATCCCTGCTAAGCAGTGATGGCTGGCGAAGGCGTGGATGGAGGATGATAAACAGCCTTTATTAAGCCAAACCTGAGGCCGTATTGGTCACAGGAAGTTAGTTACCACAGTCTGGTTGAAGTCATAATTCTCTCAAGAACTCATCATCCTCCTGGAACTTCCCACTCCGTTTCCCAACTGATCTGCCCATCAGTTTGGCCAGAGATGTGGACCACTTGGGTTGGGGAGCCACACCGACCGGCCCTCCTTGGTAGGAGCAGGGTTGTTGTCTGTCCCTGTGGTGTCTGTTTGCAAAGCTGGAAGCGACTGACCTTTACCTAGCATGACTCAGTCCCTCACTGGGGGGCCAGGCCCTGCTCTTGGCCACGAATCTAATTGCGCCCGATACCCCCTTGTTTTTCTAAGTGGGTGTTGGGAATTTCCTTGGTTAAGCCTCCAGGTCTTCCCTTCTTCCGGATTTAATGAGCTCATTTATTTTTCTTTTGCACTTAGCAGGTTTTAGGGCCAGTTAATGAGTGGTGGGGTTCTTTATAAGCGCCAACTTGGGCCCAAGTTCAGGGCATTTTCTTGCCATTTCCTGCTCTCAAGTCCCCGGTGGCTCTCCAAGTTTCTCCCCAATTCGGGCAATTGCCCTCCCTGGTGCAGTTCCCATATGGGGAAGTTTCTGGAACATAATGGCACTGAAGCTTCAGGTTTTCTCCCCCCGCCTCCCCCTTCACATGCCACAGAAGTAACTGTGGCAGCATCAGGGAGAGAGATCTGTTTTAAGTGCAGGGTTTCCTCTCTGAGTTTAGTCTAAAACATTGGTGGGGTTTGAGGTGAAGGAGGTTGGTTGTGAATTCCAGGGAGACTTGCCAGAGGCGGTTTAAACCTCCTTTGTGTGATGCTGATTGTAAAGAGCTGCCAGGACTGAGCAGCGGTGGAAGGAGACTTGGAAGCCTTGCTGTGGTGATTGACGCTTGGGAAACTTTGAGCCTAGAGACAATGAGAAAGAATGCAGTGTCTACATGGCAAGAACAGGAACACGCAGCGATTCAAGGCTGACTCAGTTCCTAGAAGCTCCTCTAGGTAATGAGTCTATGGCTGCCTTGTTGAATCATGTGCTGGAAGCAACGTAGCCCCAGGAGTGTCCTGTATACTTGGCCATCATCCATCCTGTTTACTTTGAGGAAGGCAGACACTGAGCTGGGCACTGGGGCATCAAGAGGAAGGATCAGACATAGTCCTAATGAATGTCCACAGCTCATCTACATGCATTTCAAGGATCCCTGTGCAGTGGAGGAAGACAGACAGTGGGGGAGGAACTACAGGACAAGTCGTGGAAACCTCAGTGTGTCACGCTTAGTTTGCAAAGCAGTTGTTTCCTGCTGAACCGCTGAAGCTTGGGCACAGAGTGCCTGGCCACCAGGAAGGCAAAGGCTCCTAGCCTGCCTCTGTGGGGACCAGGCTGAGGGTGGCAATGGGGAGCCTGAGTTGCTCCATGCCAGCCAAGAGCCAAGGCTCTTTTGAGTCCAAGGTCCTTGCAGCTGAAAGCACATTTTGAAGCAAGTTGTGATCTAATTTCCCACCGGACCTCAACAAAGTTCAGACAGAAGGGCTGAGGTTGGGGAGACAGCCCACCCTCATCTGTGCTGGGATACTGTATTTGTTTGCCATAGCTGCTTCACAGAATGCCACAGACCAGCGGGTCTAAGACAGGAAGTTTGACATCAAGGTGTCCTTTCTTTCTGAGACCTATGACAGAGACTTCTTCATGCCCTGGCTCCTGCTGATTTGCTGGCAACCCGTGGCATTTCCTGGCTTTTAGAAGCCCCATCCCCATCTCTGTCTTCATTCTCACTTGGTGTCCTCCCTTGTGTGCCTGTCTCTGTGTCCAAATTTACCCTGTTTATAAGGATGCTTTTCACACTGGACGAGGGCCCACTTGAATGGCCTCGCTTAACTGATTACATCTCAAATGGCCCTATTTCCAAATAAGGTCGCATTCTAAAGTACTAGCAGTTAGACTCCAGTATTTGAATTTTAAGGGTTACAGTGCAACCCATAACACCATAATTCTGACTTTACTTTCCTCCTGGTGTCCATCAGCAGTACCTGTGGAGAGGAAGCCAGAGCAGCTGGGGGAGAGTCAAGAGTGGTCCTGGGGAGAAAAACTAAGGGGTGGACTGGGAGCAGATAGACCAGCAGGAGGGTTTGTGCCGGAGAGCAGCCCGGCACACGGGTGTCACATAAGAAGCTGCAGAAGTGTAGAGGGAGCAGTTAGCAGTGCAGAGACTTGGTTGTCCACCTCTCTGCACTCAGGGCTGGTAAGGACCTGAAGAGGAAGAAAGGCCCAGGAGGGCAGCTGTACCTAAAAGGGTTCGTGCTGGTTGTTAAAAGAAAGGCAGGAGCATATGGCCACTGAGGATCTGGCAGAAGTACTCCTTGCACTTATGGGGAAAAACGGGAAGATTGCAATCGGGACCAGAGTTCTGGGGGACTTTGGATCATCTGGTGGTCAGGAACTAAAGTATGAGCCTGTATAATTAGGGTTCCTGGGGTGACTGGGCAATCATTCAGGCAGACATTTGGGATTAGCTAAGACTATTAATCACTTCCTCTTTGAAATGCAAGATTAATATAAATTAAAAAGCATCGTTAGAGTTGGGTGTTGTAATATAGCTTTGTAGCTTTGACAGATAATTATGAGAAAGGAAGAAGGGGACATTTGCCTTACAAAATACTGAAATTTGAGATTGTCTTAGTTACTTTTCTCTCGTTGCTGAGACAGAATTACTCAACACCCAAAGTTAAAGGAGGAAAGGTTTATTTAGCTCACAGTTTGTAGAGGTTTTAGTCCATAATCAGCTGGCTCCAAGGCAGGGTGGCTTGGCAGACAGGCAGAAGGCAGCAAGGTAAGCAAAAGAAGTAAAATTGACATAAGCAGCTTCTTTCTGCCACTTATATCTTATCCAGGCTGCCAGGATTAGGGCTGTGTCAAACCAATCAGTGGATTTATTTAGTGAACACACGCCCTTAATCCCAGCAACACACACACTCTAGATCCAGCCACCTCTGAAAAATCCCCATCTATGACCACATGAGGGCTTTGGGAGGGACATCTAGGCACAAACCATAACAAAGATAAAATGACTGTCATGAAAAGAATATGTTTTAGCCCATGAATGACTGGTTCACTAATATACGCTACAATTCAGGAATGGACACAGTATGTTTATATACTTGAAATCTGAAAAAAGATGACACTTCAACTCAGTGGGAAAGTTGTGGCCGATTCAAAAAATGGAGTTGATCTCATTGGCTCTCCTTTTGGGGAGAGCAGGGGGTAAATCACCTCTGACTATAAACAAAAATAAATCTCAGAAGAGTTTGGGTTAAAGGTCTAACTGTAACTACATAATACATGCATAAAGCATCCAAGGGGAATTTAGTAGAAAATTTGTATAATTTTTGC
Organism: Hystrix cristata; assembly: GCA_004026905.1. Classification (NCBI taxonomy): domain Eukaryota; kingdom Metazoa; phylum Chordata; class Mammalia; order Rodentia; family Hystricidae; genus Hystrix; species Hystrix cristata. The sequence goes on along the minus strand of PVJO010008464.1, from coordinate 64,912 downwards.
ATAATTTTTAATGATGGAGGGAATCTCATAAATCATGAAGAGAGAAAAAAACAGGAAATATGTACCCACATAATTTTTTGAAATTATAAGAAAAAAATACCATGAGTAAAGTCAAAAAACAAAGAATAGCCTCAGATAAATATCTGCAGATTGTGATAATTTGTATTTGTCCTTTCCTATATGTATCCTTTTTATTTCTTTCTCTTGCCTGATTGCTGCGGCTAGTGTTTTGAGTACTATATTGAACAAGTTTGGTGATAGTGGATATCTTTGTCTTTTTCCTGATTTTAGAGTGAAAGCTTTCAGCTGTTCCCCATTTAATATAATGTTGGCAGAAGGATTGTCATAAATGGATTTTATCTGCATGAGATAAGATCCTTTTATTACTATTTTCTTTAGGTTTTTTTTTTTAAATCATGAATAGATGTTGGATTTGCAGATGACATGATCCTCTACATAAAGGACCAAAAATTCCAGCAAAATATCCCTAGAATTAATAACCAAATTCAGTAGTGTAGCAGAATACAAAATCAACACACAAAAATCATCAATAATGAATTCACTGATGTGAGTTCATTAATGTACACCAATAATGAACTCATTGAGAAAACAAATAGGAAAACAATACCATTCACAATAGCATCTAAATACTTATGAACTAACCTAACCAAGGAAGCAAAAGACCTCTACAATGAAAACTACAGTTCTCTGAAAAAGGAGATTAAAGAAGACATCAGAAAACAGAAAGTTATCCCCTGTTCCTGAATAGGCAGAATGAGTATAGTCAAAATGGCCATACTTAAAAACTCACACACAGATTCCATGCAATCCCAGCCAAAATACCAACAACATTTCTCACAGAACTAGAGAAAACAATCCTAAAATTCATATGGAACAAGAAGAGACCCAGAATAGCAAAAGCAATCAACAAGAACAAGGCAGGAGTCATCATAATCTCAGACTTCATGTAGTATTACAGAGCTATAGTAATAAAAACAGGATGACACTAGCACAAAAACAGACATGTGGATCAGCGGAACACAACAGAGGATGCAGAAACAACCCCAAGCATAATCAGCTATCCGATCTTTGACAAAGGGGCCAAAAACATATGCTGGAGGAAGCGTAGCCTGTTTGATAAATGGTGCTGGGAAAACTGGCTATCCACATGCAGAAGATTGAATCTAGACTTATCTGTCTCACTGTGTACTACACTAAAATCAAAATAGATCAAAGACCTAAATGTTAAAACAGAAATAATCTTCTGGAAGATAAAAAGAGCCAAACTCTTGAAGACATAGGCATAGGCAAGAACTTTCTCAACAGAGCCCCAGTGACAAGAAGTAGCTCACAGAACCAACAAATGGGATCATATCAAATTTATAAAGCTTCTGCACAGCAAAGGAAGCAACCAACAGAGTAAAGAGACAACTTATGGAATGGGGAAAAAACAACTGCCAGCTATTCCTTGGACGGAGGACTAATCTAGGATACAGAAAGAATTCAAAAAATTACCCCCCCATAAAAGAAGACCTAATCAAAAAAAAAGGAGGGGGCAACTGAAATGAAAAGACAGTTCTTAGAAGTATAAATCTCCAATAAATATGTTAAAAAGTGTTCAACATCTCTGGCCATTAGAGAAATGCAAGTTAAAACAACACTGAGATTCCATCTTACTCTAGAAAGAGTCATTATCATCAAGAAACCAATAATAAAAATTGCTGGTGAGGATGTGGGGAAAAAGAAGTACTTCTATGTTGTTGGCAAGAATGTAAACTAGCACAATCATTATGGAAATCAGTATGAAGACTCCTCAAAACACTAAAAATAGAAATTTCTTTTGGCCCAGCTATTCTCCTTCTAGGTATCTTTGCAAAAGAGTTAAAGAGCTCATTTTACAGTGATACATCCATTCCCATTTTCACAGCACCACAATTCATAATAGCTAAATCTTGGAAGTGGCCTATATACCCATCAATAGATGAATGGGTGATGAAAATGTGGTGTTAATACACAACGGATTACTTACTACACTGTCATAAAGACAGCTAAATGCGAGTCATTTGTTAGAAAATGGATGCACCTTGAGACCAAAATGTGAAGTGAAATAAATCAGACACACAAACTTGGTTTCTCTTATATGAGAAGCCCAAAATGTAAATAAAGAGCAAAATATAAGAAAGATAATAGGAAACAGGAAGATAGATCTTTTGCAAATGGGAAGGGAACCAAGAGATGGAAGGAGGAGGGAGAATTAAGATGTATTATGTACATGTACCGACTTCCCATGAGAAATGCAATCATTATGTACTGCAAATATGTACTAAAGAATGGAAAAAAGGAAAAATTCTTTCAAAAATTAAAAAAAACATATTTGCAGCACATATAGAAAGGATATTATCCTTAATATACCAAAAGTTCATACAAATTGGTAACAAAATGGCCAAAGGTAATAGTAACATAGGAAAAAGTATCGTCAATTCACAGATGAGGAAATGAAGATTTATGTAGAAAGCAGAAAGATTAGTCAGAGACAGTAAAATTTAATTATTTACTCATCAAATTTGCAAAAACTAAAAAGATCCAGTGACATCCTGAATTAGAGAGAATTCAGAAGAATGAACAATATTATGTACGTTGCTGGTGGAAGTAAGAGCTGTTCCAACCTCCAGGGAGGAATAATCTAGCAATGTCTATTAAAATTAAAAATACATTCTCATTAGCTCAGCAATGAATATCTACCTATCAAGATATGCACATGGAGATGCTAATATGTTAAATGCAAAAAGCAAGTTATGGAAAAATGTGTATATTATGACCCCATTTTTGTAAAAAAGTAGAACAGACAAAGTAAAACCTAATACCTGTTCCATGTTTGCTTGTATTTTTACTACCTCAGAGAAGTGTGGTTTAAGATAGTCAATTGCCTCAGGATGTAGAATTGACGGGGAGTGATTTTGAACTTCTTGTATGTTTAGCTTGTTATAAGAATGTAAAGGGCTGGGGATTTAGTTCAGTGGTTAGGGTGCTTGATTTAAAAATTGAAAGCAATTAGATAAAGGCAATGTTAAGCGGGGGGGGGGGTGACAAATAATTAAAATGTGCCTGTGATTCATTGGGCCTTCGAAATAAACTTCACTCTCATTAGCTGACTTTCAAGGGATTCGATCCTCACGCACAGCACCAGCTTTTCTCCTTGTTCTGCCCTATCCCCTCTGTTCTCCAGCTTGCAGGACCTGGAGCATCCTTGACACCAGGCTGCCCTTCCCAGGCACCTTGACCTTGGTTCCCATGGGCATCTCTAGAGCTGGGCAGCCCGCCCCCCACACCTATTCCCACAGCACCTCGTCCCTGTCTCCCTGGTCAGCATTATTAGCCTTCTGTAACCACATGTTTACTCTAGTTTTATCCCCAAGGAACTGTAAATTCCAAGAGGCAGGAGTAGTGGTTCTTATTGTGTCCCCAGTGCCTTGTCTAGCTCATTGTAGGTGCTAATACAATAAACATTTGTTACATGAATAAACAAGAAATGAAGGAATGAATGCCAAACATTGGTGACACGAAGAAAACAGTCTGTGCCCTCAAGATGGTTTGGCAGACAGGCAGCATGTAAACACCCCAGTTATAACACAAGGCATAATTGTCGTGGGACAGTAGGAAAGCTGCTCAGAACTGCCTGGGGAGAGTCTGGAGGGTGTCACAAGTGAGAAAGCTTTTATCAAAGTCAAGAAGGATGAATAGACATTTACTCAAAACAAGAGGATGGAGTGAAGTTTCCAAAACATGGGCCACTTCCGCAAGGGCACAGCAACATGAGAGAGTATGACATTTCTGAAAACCTCAAGAGATTTAGTATTTCTCGAGCATGAAGGTCAAGGTTAGGGAAAGGCGTATACAAAAGATACTCAAGGGAGGCGGTTGTGCTGAAACCAGATTCACAAAGGGTCTGCGGGAGTTAACAGGGATGGTTCCTGTGGAATGCAGACAGAGGGACACTGAGGAAGGTTTTAAGGGGAGTTTAGCTCTCACTGGCAGAACAGAATGGATTAGGGAGGGGACAGAAGACAACATCAGATAGAGGAGAGTGGGCAGGAGCATAAAAGATGGTTACTACCATCTTTTGGTGAAGAACCAGGTCAGGGAGGCAGTGCACTCCATGGAGGAGAGAGGGCCAAGGACAAGGGAGGTCAAGTTGACATGACTAGATGCTTGATGGGCTCTGGTGGGAGTGGGGAGGTGGTCAGAATGACCCTCAAATTTCTGATTTGGTGACTTGTTTCATTTATTATAACTAAAAATACTGCAAAGGAAGCTGAAGCTGACCTGAGAAAAGTAGAAAACAGTGAACTTGGCTTGGGCCCTGCTGAATATATTCATTTCCTACGTGGCTTCCAGAACAAAGTTACACAAACTGAGTGATTTAAAACAAGAAACGTCTATTCTCCCGTGAGTCTGATGGTCAGAATTGGAAAATCAAGGTGTTTCCAGGACCACACTTGATCTGTATCCCCCAGTGGAGAACCCTTCTTTTTCCTCATTGTCTCGTCCTAGTTTCTGGTGGTAGGAGGAATATCCTTGACATTCTTCCTCGCCTTGCAGCTGCGTCACTCCAGCCTCCATCTCTTCTATCCATGGCGAGCTCCCAATGTCTGTCTTCACATGGCATATTCCTTTTCTTATAGGATGCCAGTCATATTGTGTCAGGGCCCACCCTTTGCTTCTTGACTACATCTGCAAAGATCTGACTTTCAAATAAGACCACACTTACAAGTACTAGAGGTTAAACTTCAACACCTCTTTTCAAAGGGGAACGTAACTCATTACTATTTGAAGTTTCCCTCTAAAAGGCCATGGGCCCTCAGGTGGAGATGTGCAGAGGCCTCTCGATAGGGCTGCTTTAGGATCTGTGAGCAAAGAGACACAGAAGAGAAGCCTCGGGGAAGGTCACAGTTAAGAGGTTGCTGTGAAGGAAGCGGCAGAGCGCGTGTATCTTCGGGGACCTGCACGCATAGCCGTGGCCCAGCTGCCTGCATCCTCCCTTTCCCAAGAGCCGACCTTCACCCAGAGTGTCCCAGGCTGTGCGTTGTCCGCTGCCTGATTCTTTGACATCCGAATTTCTCCCCTTCTATTCACCGCTGCTTTTTTTCCTAATGCAGGAAGCAGTGGAGCCCTACGGGCATCTCCTGCAGTAGTCAGTGGGGTTATTACAAGATGTTGTTGGGGCGGCTGCCTCCCTACACTCAGCACTACAGTACTGCATTGAGAAACAAACAAGGCCAGCTTGTTGTATTCTGTGTTTCTTCAGACACGAGCTGGCAGTTTTGTAACAACACCGAGGAACGACACTTTCGTGCCCTCACCGAAATATCCTGTGTGGCCACAGCAATGTTGATCACAGTGGACACAGTCTTTCCCCTCCTAAACTCCACCCTGAGAGAGGCTACCCAGCCTGCTTCCAGGTATCAGAGGAAGCTGCAGGTGCTGGAATGTGGGACTGAAGGCGGAGGCAGCCCAGAGGAGGTCATCCAAGGGCCCTAGTGCCTCTGAAGTGTGGGAGGATGGACCAGCCCATCCATGAGGATGGATGCTTAGCCACCTCTTCACTCGTGTGGCCCCAACATCCAATAGGCTCATAGTAGACCCTCAGAAGATACTTCCAAGGTCTAGGTAGCCCAGGATGTGAGGTGTTCATCTACGCTGGGACCATCAAACAACTGAGTGGCACTGTGATGCTGGGTGATTGGAAAGAGTTGCTTACAGCAACGTAGCTTCCCTTTCCCTATGGAAAAGCCTCTGGTCAGCGCCCAGACTGCTGCAAATGGCTGTCTTGAGCCTCTTCTTGCTCTAGCAAGATCTGTCCTCTCTACCTCTGAAAATCCTGGAAAAACAATGGCCAGAGGGGCCATTGCATTATGACTTAAAAAACACAGTGGCAAATATTCATCAAGTACCCGCTGTGGGTAGACGCTGTGCTCGGTGCTTTATTTGCCTTATCTCAGGTAATGATGGCAATAACTCTATGAAGGAGGTGTGATCTATTTTACCATTTTGAAAACAGAAAAACACAATTTAAAAAGGTAAAGTCACTCTGCACAAACCCCCATAGTTAGAATGTGGTGCCAGGAATGTTTGGAATCAGACTTGCAGCATCTAGAGTCCACTCTTGGACTCCTTCATTGTACTTGTGAGCTTTGCTGGTCTCTTGTCGAAGTTTCTTGTCCACTTGTTGTGTGTTTAGTTTATGATTTATTGCCCCAGAGATAGGGCAAGAATGATGTAGATGGTTAGGAAACCCTCGGGGCAGCTGCTGTCAGATTCTAGGCATGCTTTGGCTTTATAGAGAAAACCAGCAATGAGTTTAGAGGGAAATGTGGAGAAACTTGGGTTCTCAGAGTCATTGCTGCCCTGTAAGCACCGTCTTGCTTGCTGAGTTCAGCTGTCACCACATGCGGCCTGCAACAAACATGGCCTTACAGTACAGACAGAGGTCCATGAACAAATTATTCTCAGAGCCATCAGTTGTCAGCCTTTCAGGATTAGCAGTAACCTCACAGATAATGCAATTTGACTCTTCGATTTCACAGGTAAGAAGCCTGAAACCTAAAGGGCAGAGAAGGGATATGGTAGATTAAAGATGGCTATAATTCATTAATTCATCTGCCATGGAGAGATGGGAACTCTGTCCCTTCCCCTGAATCAGGACAGGTTTCTATAACTGCTTGGCTTGCTTTGGTGACACTGTGCTGGCTTCTGGCCTCAGTCTTGTTGCTTTTATTTCCTGTCCTAGTAAATGGCTTCATCGCCAAACAAAAAAACTTTGGTGCCCCCCTTGAATTCTTGGTTTCTCTCATCCTTCTTTATCTGCTCCAGTATCAAAGCATTAAGATCTGTTTATCTGACTTTCTAAAAATCTCTGTCTCTAGTCCAGTCCAAAATACCTGCTCCCACTTCTACCACTTTCCTTCTCCCTGCCTCTCTCTCTGTCTCTGTCTCTGTCTCTGTCTCTCTCAGAACTTCCTAACTTTTCTACTTCTAGTCTTCCTTCCATGGAAAAGCAATACTGATCTTTCTAAAACATACATAATAATATGTATTGTCCCTGCTGAGAACTTATTAATGGCCACCTACTGCACTTGATTTTCAAAATGATTTGTGCATTGGCCCAGCTTGACCTTTGCCTCTGTGTGCTAATTATTCTCAACTTTCTTTGGTTCTGAGAAATCCCTAGCTGCTCTCTTGCTTCCCAATTTCCTGGCCTCAGTCTCTAAGGGACTAGTAGCTTCTGCTTCCTGCTCTGGGAGCTCGGATTCTTGGCACCCAACTACGCTCTCTGAGGAAGCCTCTGAATAGCTCTCTGAATAGCTCCGTAGACACATGAGTGGGGAGGAGTCGAAGGCCTTGCTCAATAGCCTTGTGACCGTTAGCATTTTGGAGCTAAATGGGTCTTTCAGCTCCATTCAAACCCCGCCCCCATTGGAAACAGGAAACAAGAACAGCCCCTGCTACAAATGCAGGTTTATGAACAAATAAAATACTTGTTGCTACGTTAAGCCACGAAGTTCTGGGATGGTTTGCTAAGCAGTAATAGATAACCAGAACAAGGGCAAGTAAGAGGTGCTATTTCGTTGGTTCTCTACTTCGTTGGTGCTCATTGGCTCCCTGTGGGTCACCCAGTCACTCAGCAGTCTCACTGGTCTGTGAATTTGGAGAGGCTGATGGATTGCCTTATATTACTCTGGATGAGGACTACTGGAAGAGTGAATGTCTTCAGCAACTCACTAAACCTAATGATCATGCAAATCCTTAAGCTGTGAGAACCAACTTTTCCTTCCTTTCTTTCTTTCCTTCTTTCTTTCTTTCCTTCTTTCTTTCTTTCTTTCTTTCTTTCTTTCTTTCTTTCTTTCTTTCTTTCTTTCTTTCTTTCTTTCTTTCTTTCTTTCTTTCTTTCTCTCTCTCTCTCTCTCTCTCTCTCTCTCTCTCTCTTTCTTTTTTCTTCCTTCCTTTTTTTTCTTTTTTTCTCCTTTGGTCAACCAATTCTCTGATTCCCTGACACTAGTTCAACACAACTCTGAGACTAATTACTCAGTGTTAACATCAGACTGCACAGATTTAAGGACTCAGTCCCATGAAACTACTACCACTTAAGGCATGACAAGTGTCAGATTCTCAGGTTACGTACACTTCTGTCTGAAGTAGCTACAAAGATGGGGTTGTTCTACACAAGTTTCAGTGATTTGCTCTAGTGACTCACAGAATTCAGGGAAATGATAAACTCGCTATTACATTTATTATAAAGGATACAAATGAACAGATAGATGAAATAGTTGCATAGTCAATATTTGAAAGTGTTCTGAGTACAGGAGCCTCTATCCTCATGGAATTAGGGTGCACCAACATCTCAGGACATAAATACTTGCCAGTTTGGAAGCTCTCTGAAGCGCATAATGTAGGGGGGTCTTCTTTAGCTTTTCTTTCATGTGGTGTTAGACTAGAACTCAGGACCCCGTGCATGCTAGACAAACAAGCACTGTACTACTGAGATACATCCCCAGCCCTTAACATTTAGAGGTTTTATGAAGGGAGGTTTTATTACATAGGCATTGTTGATTGAAACCATTGACCATTGGTGACTGAACTCAGTCTTCAGTCCTTCTTCCCTTGGTGGAGGTCCAAGGGTAGAAGTGAAAGTTCTAACCCTCTAATCATGTGGTTGGCTCCTCAAGCTCCCATCTGAAGCTATCTGGAGGCCTACTAAGAACCACACCCTTAGCATAAACTCAAGTATGTTCTATACGGCTTGATATGAAAAACAAAAGACATTCCTGAAATTTAGGGGATTTTTGTTATAGCATATTCTAGCCTGACTGATCTAGTTGGAGATTGTAGAGTTTTCACTCTGAAAGCTCCTACCTTTTCTGTGCCTTCTAGTTTAAAAGTATGCTCTTTTGCCAAGGTGTGGGGTGTTTTTTTCTATTTCAGAGACTTACTAATCACAAACTTGTATCTCCTTTCTTGCATGAATGAACATAGTTCCCTTCAGTGACCTTGTTAGGGACCTGTCAGTATTTTCAGAGCAATCATTAAATGTTGAGAACATGATGCTATTAGTTGGATGATAATAACTTTTATATGCCTATCATGTGGAACTTTGATAATCATGACTATTAGAACATAAACTAAAAAGATAGAAATTTAAAATACTTTGTGGAATATTGTCTCTTTAACGGGCTGTATTATAACACATTTCACAATTTTTATGAAAAGCCAGTAGATGGATAATCTCTATTGTGAAACGAGTATGGTTTTCCTACACTCAGCAAAGATGTGATACACAGTCCTGCCTCACATACTAACGTTTCACTCAAAAATAGACTGCATGTACAGTGGTCATCTCATAAGATTATAATGGAACTGAAAATTACTGCCAATTGATAATTATAGCTCAGTGAACTACTCATGTTTGAGGCAATGTAAATAAACCTGTGCTGTTGGCAATGTGAAGATATAGTATATACAATTATGAATGGTATGTAATACTTGGTAATAAACCACCAAGCTACTGGTTTATATATTTTGTATACTGTAATTTTATATCATTTTAGACCATGAACCTTCTACTTATTAAAAAAAGGATATAAAATAGTGTTCCTGTACACCAACAATGAATATACCAAGAGGGAAATTAGGAAAACAATACTATTCACAGCAGCTTCAAAAGTTAAATACTAAAGAATTAACCTAACGAAGTAAAAGACCTCTATCACAAAAACTGTAATACTCTGAAAAAAGGACACCAGAAAGTGGAAATAAATATCCTGTTTCAGGATGGATAGAAACAATTCCATCAGAATAGCCATATTACAAAAAAATGATATATAGATTTAATGCGATACCAATAAAAATACCAGCAGAATTCTGCAATGAACTAAATTTAAATGTTTTATGAAATCAGAAGAGACACAGAATAGTAAATGCAATTCCAGGCAACAAGAACAAAACAGGAAGCATCACAATCCTGGATTTCAAGTTATATTACAAAGCTCTGATGATAAAAGCAGCATGCTACTGGCACAAAAACAGACATATAGATTAATGAAACAGAATAGAGGCTATAGAAACAACCCCAGACACATTCAGCCATCTAATCTTTGATAAAAGTGCCAAAAACATACGTTGGATAAAACATAGACTCTTTAATGAATGGTGCTGGGAAAACTGGCTATCCACATCCCAAAAAATGAATCTAGACCCATATTTCTCACCCTGTACTAAAACAAAATTAAAATGAATCAAGATTTAAATGCTAAAGTAGAAACAATCTTCTGGAAGATAAAATAGGTCAAACTTTTAAAGACACAGACTTAGGCAAGGACATTCTGAACAAAATCCCAATTGCACAAGAAATAACACCATGAATGAACTAATGGAACTATATCAAATTTAAAAACTTTTGCAAAGGAAACAGCCAACAGAGTGAAGAGACAACCTACAGAATGGGAAAAAGTTTTGCCAGCTATTCTTCAGACAGAGCACTCATATCTAGAATATAAAAAAAGACTCAAAAAATTACACCCACATAAATAAAAGACCTAATCAAGATGTGCAATTTAAACAAAGAGACACTTGTCAGACATACAAATGGCCAATAAGTAGATGAAAAAATGTTCAACATCTTTGGTCATTAGGGAAATTCAAATCAAAAGGACACCAAGATTCTATCTCACTAGAGAAGGGAACTCATAAAACTACCAAAGGGGGCAAGGTGGTGGGTTAAAAGGAACACTTTTACATTATTGGTGAGAATGTAAACTAGTACAATCACTATGAAAGTCAGTATGGAAATTCCTTAAAAATCAAAATTTTATTTGAACCAACTATATCTCTTCAGGATATTTTCCTGAAAGAGTTAAAGGCATCATATTACAGGGATACATACTTTCCCATGTTTATAGCAGCACAGCTCACAATACCTAAATCTAAATGAATAGATAAAGTGTGGTATATATACACAGTGGTGTATTATTCAGCCATAAAGAAGGGTACATATGAGTCATTTTTAGGAAAAGGGGTGCACCTTGAAACCATAATGCTAAGTGAAATAAATCATACACAGAAGTTTAAATAGCACTTTGTTTCTCTTATACGAGAAACTCAAAGTATAAATAAAAAGGAAAATAAAACATAAATGCTAGGAAGATGGAAGGTAGACCTTTTGGAGATGGAAAGGAGATCTAGAGATGGAGGGAGAAGGAAGGGAGAGGAGGGGAAAGGGAAATAAAAAAGATTAAAATACAACATGTATATGTGCCAACTCCCTACAATGAATGTACTCATTATGTACCCCAAACACATATAATAAAAAAATAAAATTTAAAAAACAGTTATCTGCAAAACTGCCCCAGGACAGGTCACTTGGGAGGAATTCCAGAAGAAGGCACCATTATCCTAAGAGATACCAGTTCCGTGAATATAATTGTTTGTGACGTTTTTAACAAAAAAGTTTAAAATTCAAAAAAGAAAGAAAGAAAGAAAGAAAGGAAGGAAGAAAGGAAGAAAGAAAGAAAGAAAGAAAGAAAGAAAGAAAGAAAGAAAGAAAGAAAGAAGAAAGAAAGAAAAAGAAAAAAGTAAAAATAGCATATGCTATATAGGTCAAATGTAGTAGGCCATAACATCTAGGTCTGTGTGAGTGCACGCTGGATATTTGCACCTCCGATTGCCTGACACCATTTCCCAGAATGTATTCCCATCATCAAGCAGTAGGAATATATATGTAGTGTGTATGTGTGCGTGGTTCTGGGGAGCAAATTTAGGGGCTTACGTATGAGTGGCAAGAGCTCTACCACCGAACTACATCTTCATCCCTGCATGACTGTGTATTCAAGGTATCTTTAGAGATGATATTTCTATCACATTTTAATAGAGAGATTGAGACTCCTGGTAATAAAAGAGAGGAAGCACTGAGTTGTTTCCTGCGCCAGCATGTGAGGCCAAATCTGTGCAGCTGCAACTTGTCTTTGATTATTATTCTTTTACTTGGAGGGAAAACATGAGTGGCTGCTTTCTTTCTTTCTTTCTTTCTTTCTTTCTTTCTTTCTTTCTTTCTTTCTTTCTTTCTTTCTTTCTTTCTTTCTTTCTTTCTTTCTTTCTTTCTTTCTTTTTTTGCAAAAATAATCACCAGTGATTCCAGTTTTAGCATCCTGAGTGGTGAGTTCTCTTTATTTAAGAGATAATTAAACTTGGCTCTGGGTTGTTACCACCAAGCCCTGAAATTGGCAGGAGCTGAAACCTATTTGTTGTCCCGCCAACGAGGAAAAGAACCGCGTAAGCTCCGATTCAACCTTGGAGACTCTGTCGAATGACGGTGTCGGTGTAGGCGTCCTTTCATGCGATGTACACCCGGAAACCCTCGAGATCCCCCTCTTCGGGGAGACTATGGGCTCCTGCTGCATGTAGTTTGGGCGTCGAATCTTTTTATTCAGTCCAGGCAGACAACACAGAAAAGGAACGGACCAGGCCTGCGTTTTTATGAGGGTCTTGGTGGCGCCCCCACACTGCGCTGCAGGTCTCCCAATAGATATGTGGGCTTTATTAGGAGCAGGGAGCCAGTATATTTACATACCGTGGACTGGGCTTAACAATCAACTTTGGATTTGCTTTGCCTTTGGCTCTATCTTGAATAAAGCATTTTTGTAGCCTACTCAAAAAAAAAAAAAATCCCTACTAGATCGATAGTTTAATTTGGTTTCTGAATTTGAGACATTTTACCTTTCATATAATATGTGTATATATTCTGTTCATAAATAATTCAAGTATTGCAAAAATGATGAAATCATTCTCTTCTCCAAGGAGAACTATTGTTACAAATTATATGTACATTGCTTTAAATTATATATATATTTATGTATATGTGCACGTATATATGTATATGTAAATATACCCCAGAAATTATATTATTATGGTTTAATTTTTCACATATAGAGTTATAATTTTTCACATTTGTATGATCCTGGAAAAAACTTTCTTCACTTAATAATATATCTTAGAAAGCTTTCCATATCTTTATTTTTTGTTTGTTTTCTTTAGTAAGGATGTGCCGTAGTATTTAATACTTTCCCTGTTAATAGACATTAAGGTTATTTTCAAGATTTTATTATTAAAATAACACAGCCAAATATCTTTATATATGTGATTTTGTGCTCACATATGACTGTTTCTCTATAGTTGATACCAAAAAAATGGAATAGCTTTGTCAAAGGATCTGAAACTTTAGTTTTATTATTCTCTGATCTTTCTCCAGAGTGATGAATTATTATGTGAAAGCAACATTTCCCCTTATTTTATCATTATTTTTTATTAAGCAAATTTTCTGTCCAAGGTAAAAATATTTCATGTTCATTTGCATTTCTCTAATTAGTAGTGAGATTAAGCTGTTTTTATTTCTGTAAATTACTGCTTTAGAATATTTTCTCATTTTCCTATTGCATTGTCCCTCTTCTCCTTTTTCTTCTTCTTCCTCTTCTTGTTTGCTGTGACAGACACTGATCTGATTCTTCACCATTCTGAAACTGAAGGCTGGGAAGTTCAGGATTGTGGTTCTAGCATGCTGCAGGCTCTCTTCCTAGACTGAAGTGGCTGCCTTCTCACTGTCTTTTCACTTGGTGGGGAAAACTTTTTCTTTTTGATTTATTTGAGTTCTTTATGTATTCTGAATGCTATTTCTTTGTCATATTTACTGCAATTTTTTTGAGTATGTCTCTTTTAACTTTGTTATGTAGTTGTATTTCTACTTTCCTTGTTACCTCTGTTTTCCATTAATCAGATTCTTCTATTCCTTGAGTCTACAAGTGCTGCTTTTTACTGGTGTTAGCTTTCTTCAAGCATTTAATGATTTATGATTGTGAGTGATTCTTTGTGTTTGCTTTTCCTGGTTAAGTGCTTTGCGTGCGTTGCCTGCTTGCAAGTGCGCATAGAATAAGATAAGAGACAGGAAAGAGGCATTGTACACTGATGCACATGTACCACAGTGTGTGGGGGTGTGGGAGCCAGGAAACTGGTAAGTTATTTTGTTAGTTTTCCCCAAGCATTAGAACAGTCATACTTGCAGGGCACTGTCAGCTGTCCAAGGCAATAGACTGCTCTCTGTCCAAATGCACATATATACACATTGCTCATCTTTGGGTGCAGACAGCTTTCTTGCTTGCTGTCTGATCCAAGTGGTGTGGGTAGGAGAGTAGGACGATGGGAAAGTAGGAGAGGAAGGATTCACACATCTGATAGCTTTTGCTGTGGGACTTAATAATTTTGTTAGTGATTCCAGTGTCCCTGACTTCTATAGGCCACTGTTTCCTCCTGGTAGACTGAACCCCACCTTTGCTTCACATTTTGTACTTATCCTTTCCTGTGTACATTTTGGTTACGATTTTCTTTTTCAGTCTAATCTTGTCTGAATCCACGTTTTGGTGATTTTTCCTGATTTCTGGTCCACTTAGGGTACATCTCATTATCCAGTGTGAGAGATTGCCATGTGTGATCTGTCAGCCACTTTTTTTTTTCTGTGCTGGGGATGGAACTCAGGGCCTCACACATGCTAGGCAAGCACTCTACCACTGACCTACATGCCCAAACCTCTGTTAGTCTTCTTGAACTAGGAGATCAGAAGTCACCTTACCTGACTTGTAGTGTACTATTCACCCTGACGCTTCTGAAATGTTAAGTATCTTTTGAGCAAAAAAGAACAGATGAAGTTTAGAGGATGTGCCTCATTAATGTAAATATTATCATCTAGGCAGAGTTGTACTGGAATGGTTATTTACTTAACTTGAAAAGGATAAATAAAAGGAAGGAACCCAAATAAGATTTTTAAAAATGTACTTTCATCTTTATCTCTGACAGTATAAACCTCCTGGAATCTCCCTCAAGGGCCCATCTTGACTTATGAGCGGCATATATCAATTGTGTTTGAGTACAATTTACATATTCATACCCAAGCTGATTTTCAAGTTGCAACACTTCTACAGCCCTCACACATTAATGAATCTTCTGGGAATAAAGCTGTCCACTAACAAACCTGGCTCAGTTAAATGGAACAAACAGACTATAAATCGCACAGAGCAGCCTCGGCTTGTGGCTTGTGGCTTATGCTCAGGGGCAATATTTTTGTGAATGGCTCATGCCCATGACAAATAGGTGCCTTGCAACTTCTCTGGGTCTTGCTTCAGGTCCACAGGGGAATTCCTGTTTATGGGCTGTTGCGCTTGTCAAGCAGCCTTTAACTTCTTTTCTTTCTTACTCAGTACAAGGAGATCAGGTGTCTATTTTCTGATCCCACCTGTAATGATGAAAAATGACCAAGAAGATCAACTCTGTTATCTCGGCGAGTTCCAGTGAATGTATTATTTAATCCTGGGATTATACACACTGGGTTTTGCCCCTACCCCCAAAAACATGCACTTTAGAGGAACTTGGTTTGTGTGCTGTAAATCAGTCACTACAATTAAAAGTAGAATTGACACCTACGTATTTGTTAACAGATAGGAAGACGGGCATTTCCATTAATCTTCTATCCCGAAATTGTCCCTTGTGAGTGTTTGCGAACATTTCTCTGTATGATTAGACAGAGATAGTGGGCAAGAATGAATTTTTTTTAACTGTTGCTAGTTTGAGGGATACTATAAAAACTTGACGGAGAAAATGGAATTTTATTTTATTTTATACAGTCAGGGAAAGTTTTTGAATTTTGTTGTCGGATCAAAGATTTTTGGAAATGAGAATACCCTGGGAGAATTCATCCATCAAGTTCCTAATGGTTCAAAGAATTTTGCATGTTTAATGAGGTGCACACTGGAGCACAATGACCTTGAAGCTCTAAGGCAGAAAATCAAGAGAACCTCCACCTACTGAAGGACACGCAGATATTCAGATTCAAACTGGGCCTATTTTTCTTTATCGAACTTCCCCGAGTTCATGGGGAATAGAGGTTTGTAGAAATTACAGATATTTGATGGAAATGAAGTCACAGTATAAGAAGAGAATCTCAAATTTTTAAAAAATGCCCGTGAATCATTCTTTTCAGTTTCTGTAGTTACTCTTGGAATAGAAACCTCAAAATATTCAAAACTGCCAGACAATTGCCGTAACAGTGTAGATATTTGGGTTAAAAGTATACTGTGTCCACCAGGAAGAAGCCATACTCCTGAAGTATTAGAATAAAGATTTGTATATCCTAAACTGTGAATATATTCCATAATTTTGAGAATATAATCTGTCAATACCAGTTTCATGACTAATGGGACCAAAGTTAAAGTAAGATTAGTACTAGTTGTACAAATGTATTATAGAAGAAACACTTAGTAAAATGTGTTTTGATTTGCTTTGGTATTGAAGCTAAAAAATTCCGTATTTCTTGCAAGCAAATAGTAAAATTTATACACAGTCCACCCACATATGTGGCTGATCATGGGAAAAATAAAATACTCAGCTGGATGGGGTACATGGGGAGGTTTCTGGCTCACACTGGTCTCCGCAGCAGCATTAGGATTCCTGAATACTCAGGACTGTCTTGCAAGATGAGTGCAGGCGCTGTTGCCATTTGACCAGACCACAGCCCCCTGCCCCCAACTGGGTTGAGACTCCCTTTCATCCTTGTGCCTGGGGTTGTTTTCATCAGCCTTATCTAAGAAGCCCTAGTGGGGTGGGAATGATTGGCTCATTCAAGCAAAAGCTCTTCCATAACGGCACACTTTGTGTTCTGTGTTTCGCCTGTGGCACTACAGCTCTGACTTGGATTTTCTCTGCTCTATATTTGATGGTTGTATGAAGCATATTTTTGTAATGAGACTTAAATCTTTGCTCTGGATAAATGCCATCCTTAACTACATGCTTTCAGCTTGGATTATTGCCACACTGATTTTATGAACATTTGTCTGCATTGTGATGTAATTTTGGTTTATTGTTCAAGGTCTGGGACAGATTCTTATCCCTTCCCCTCTGGTTTTCTTTTCCATCCTGCGTACAGTCCACTCATCCCCAGTTGAGATCTTTGGCACACTCCTCTCTCTTACTGGCCCGCTTGTCTCTAAGCCACTGCTTAGAAACACAGGGACAGTTTCTTTCCAGCTCTAATGGATTTATCCTTAGTCCATATTCTTAAAAGATTCTGATGAGTTATTTTATGTTGTACAATCTTATGACTTTCATTCCCAGTCTTTTAACAACATGTGGTCAGTCAAATCTTGGGGGAGAGAGAAGAAATTTTGACCTCTAAACTGTTTATGTATTGAAACTAGCTCACATCCTTTTATGAGATTTTTTCTGATTATAAAAGAACTATATCCTTGCTTGTTAGATAAAAGAAGAAAACAGAGAAAAAGAAAAAGAAAATCCTTAAAAATGTAGTTTAGTTTTGAGTATCTGTTTTCTAATATCTTTTTCTATTCATTTTTGTAGCATAGCAATTAGGACTAGTTTTTAAATTTCACATTTTAAGTGTTTCCTCATGTTAATATTAACTTCATAAACATTCGTTGGCTTTAAGACATTTAATCATATATCTGCTCCATAATTTAATAACTCTTTTATTGTTGAAAAATCATTTCCAAATATTCATTAGTCTAGTGATATAATGAACATCTCATATACATAGTTTTTTAAAAATATATGTAAAATTATTTTCAAACATTGATGGCTTGCTGCCTCCAACTAGGCTCTAAAACTCCAGAATTCTTATCAACATAAAGGTCAAATATTAAAGGAGGAAAAGAGAAATCTGAAAAATATCTTACATATCCATGACAGACTTACCAGAACTAAGAAATTGATATTATAACATATTAACTAAAGTATAGACTTTTTATTTTCAGATTTTTCCATTTTTTATTGATTTCTTTTTCTGTTTTAGGATGCACTCTAGGATATGCTAATCCTTTTAGGATTCAACTTTTAGAATATAGTGAGGAGTAGTTTATCTAGAAAGTTAGCTGGCTTACAGGTTTTTCAGATCTTTGCACGGGTAACAAAGTCTTTCTCTTATCTTGACTTACAGAGAGCAGGTTTATTGTATGTGTATTCTTCAGTCATAATTTTCCCCATTCTTATCCCTTAACTATCTTAGTGTAATTATTATGTTCTTTATGCATTCTTCTTCCTCGGTAGAATTAATCTGAATCCCCTGAGTTTTTCCCATTATCCAGTTACTTGCGTGGCCTGACTCCTCATATGATATTTGGCAAGCCTTCAAGATTCTACATTAGAATGTTCACTATCTGTTCAATATCTGCCTTCCGTCTTCCCCATGTGGTCATCAGACAGAGTCTGGGACTGTGACTCCTCTCAAGCAGCTGTGTCTCACTGTGGAGTCACATGAATTTGTGTTTAAATAAAATTATTTAACCTACTCTGTCTTATCCCATGCATTCTTCATGGGAGGGTGTTGTGAGAGAATTATAGCCATTATAAGGCCCTCCTAAGCTAAATCTTACCAAACAAAATCTTATTCCCGAGAGAAATTAAATACTTACATTTTTTATTAAATACTTTAATCACACAAGGAAAAATTTAAATCTAATTAAAATTGTCTCCTGAGGGGAGTTGATAATAAAAGTTAGTTATTATCTTCAATGAAATAGAGATTGTCCTGATTTGACAAGATAATTTTAATCCTGTGGAGGCTTAAATGTGTAAGTATCTTTACACACTTGATCCAAGTAATCAGCACACAATAAACAAATTAACAAGGCAGCACCCTAGTCACAAACACCTCGGCCACCCTCAAGACTGACAGAGATGTTGATTTGATATGATTATTTGCAAACTTAAAGATTCCCTTCATAGACGACACAATGTCATTTTGAGCGTAAAATATGGTATAATGAAAGGTTCTGTTAAATGCTTCAATAAAATGAAGACACATTAGGGCCATTGGTATTTGCTCCATTTATTAATTTATTTAATTTCATAACCAAAAGAATAAATGAAATTGTTCTGGAACAGCTATTACCAAACTCTTCCTGAGTACTAATGATCACTGAATTCTCTCTTAATGCTTATAAATCATCATTTCGTCTGTTTATTTAGCAACTGGTATGTATAGGCTCAGTGCAAAATATCTTACCTTCATTATCCCTTTCACTCTTTCCAAAAAATCCTTTGAAGTAGGTATCTTCAGTTTATAGGATGGAAACTAAGGTTCAAAGAAGTTAAATAATATTTCAAAGTTAAGCCTGGCTAATTTGAAAACCAATATTTAGCTACTACAAATATTACTGCTCATTCATATTTCCATTTTCACATTGACTAATATGTTGTAGACGCTACCTGATTGGTATATAAATCCTGCATTCCACTTTCTCTACTGTTTGAAAAATTGTATGTTAGTTGATCAATCGCTACCTTTTCTTGGGTGTTACTGCCACTTTCTCAATCTTGTGTTCCTTCAGAAAGTTGGCATGATATAGATTTGGGCCTGGAGAGTCAGTATCACTTAATTGGCATCGAGTTATCACTGGCAGTACAAATAGAGTTAGAATCTCATTCAGGGAGTCCAAGGACCATCCAGATTATGTAATAAAGTCCATGGGGCTGAGCATTTGTTGAAGCAAAACACCCCCCTTCTGGACCCTGACTCTGAGGGAATTCAGCTAGGTGAATGCATGCTCTAGTTGCAGAGTTAGTATGGCTGCATATTTTAGGAGCCACTTGGCTCTCTCCTGCACACAACCCTGGCCGGGTTTCCCAAGTTTTGTCCCTGAGTGGACCTGACAATGGTCAGCACTTGAGTGAGGAAGGCTCTGAAGGCAAGAAGACTACTGTAAAGCATCTTAAGAGCAGGATGGCACATTCACTATGGCTCTGGCAGAACTTGAGGCCCTCTGACCAACTCAGGGCTACTAACTCCATTATGGCTGATTTCCCTTAGACCTCCTGCACATTCTAAGCAAGTCTCACCTCAATATTTGACACTATTGTGTTTGACTCTTAGCACATCTTAAAACATGAGAAAATGTTAAACATTTTGATAGATTCACATGCTCTCATGAAAAGGGTAATAACTTTGAAAAAGAAACCAAAAGAACTGAAGAGAATAAACATCAATATGCGCAACTGTCACAGTTTGTTCAAGCTGCTATAGCAAAATGCCATTAACTGGGGGGCTTGTAAAGAACAGAAACTTATTTCTCACAGTTCTGGAGGGTGAGAAGCTCAAGATTAAGGTGCTGGTAGATTTGGTGTTTTGTGCAGGCCCTCTTCCAGTTCTCACTATGTCTTCATGTGATATAAAAGGCAAGGGAGCTCTCCAGGATGTCTTTTATAAGGACACATTTTAGTCAGCTTTCCATCACTATGACAAAACACCAAAGGCAGTCAAATCAAAAGGAAAAAAGGTTTGGACTAAAATATATCATGGACCACTATATCATGGTGGGAGCATGAGGTAGAGGAGGCCAGGAACAAAGAGAAGGAACAAAGAAGGGGCTAGGGTAGCAACACCTCCTTCAAAGTTATGCTGCCGGTGACCTCACCTCTTTGCACTAGTTCCTACCTAGAGGTTTTGCTCCCCAATACCCTTCACAATCTGATCACTTCACATTTGGGAATTAGGTTTCAGTATTAGTTTTGGGGGAACATAAATATTTAGTTTGTAACAGTAACTTCAAGAATAAGAATATGACAGCATTTTACCATAATTGCTTCTTAAAGAAAGAAAACACTATAATAAAGTTGAATTCTCATTTGGTTACCTCCCCAGTACTGCTCACCTTCTTCTCTCTCTGGTAGCAAAGACTATCATGAATTTGTTACATAAAAAGATAAATATATATTTGTTCACAGAAAATATTACTCTTTTTTGTAAAATATACAGGTTTTGTCCTGTTGAGAAATATTAAATGGAAGCTCAATATTATTTTATATTTCATTTTCCTGTTATTAGTATTTTCTCATGCTAATCATTTATTTATGTTATAGGAACCAAAAGAAGAAACATTTGTCCTTTTCACTGTGTCACCTATCTTCTTATTTTGTAGAAAGAAGTCTTTTCTAGATATTAATCCTTTATTAATTAAATACATTGAAAATGTCTTCATATTTTGTTCATTGTTTCTTTTTTAAAACACAAAATTTTTTAAATAGTGGCATTTATTGCAATGAAGTTTTACCTTGGGTGTAGTCAAACTAAACCTTTATCATTTCTGTTTTTTGTATCTTAAGAGTCCCCTTTTCAAGTTCATGTAAATAGTTTAAAAATAGTGTAAAGCAAAGATCCAGCAGTATTTTTAAGCTATGGACATTTTTATATGGAAATCATGTCACCTCAGTTTTACTTATTAAATACTTTGCTTTTCCCCCAATAATTTATACTGCCTCATCTGCTTTAAGATTAAGGACTGTCTTAATCTTAGGTCTGTTTCTGGGCTCTTTATGCTATTGTATGGATCCATTCATCCATCTCTGACTTGCTTACTATCTAGTTTACACATTATTTTACTTTATAGTAACACTAGGCCAATTTTAAGGCATGTTCTTTGTTTTTGCTCTTCTTTTTCAGAATTGTCTTGGCTACATTTTTTGTTCTTTCACGAGCAATTGGAACTCACTTGTCTATTTCAATAAAAATACCAGCATAATTTCATAGAGTTTATAGATTAATTTGATAATATGATTGTGCCAAATAGTTTTCCACTTCCTCTTTCTGATCAACACTTCTCTATTTAATTCTTTTCTACAAGTCTGCCTTTTATTGAACTTTATTTCTGCCCTTCAGTTCCCTGATCTGTAATATAGGGATAACAAGAGCACCACTTGAGAATTGCTATATGCAATTAATATGTGCGCACATAGTAAATCCTATATAATTAGTTGTTAAATAAATGAAAACAACATATAATCAGGGATAAAATGCCCCATTAAGAAGTACAAGGAATTGTGAAACAAATTTTACATGTGAATCTTGAGGCGGAAAAAGTCTTGACATGAAAGAAAAAGCATCATAAATCTTCAAAATGTCAATGTATTCTTGAAATTTAAAATATGAATCCATACATGAGATAAACTATACATTGGAAATTCTTTAGAGATAACTGGTGAATTGGGATATACTATAGTATGATAGGAATCATGCAGAATGCTCTAAAGATCTCTGGTAAGCTCTCACACACTTTTCTTCTGTCCTTGGACATTCAACTCTCGGATCTCTACCTTCGGACCTCTCAGACATATATCAATGGCCCGCCAATTCCTGAGACTTTTAGCCTCAGGTTGAGAATAACATCACTGGCTTCTCTGGTTCTGAGACTTCTGAACTGCCATGGAGCCGTGTTGTCACCTTCTGAGAGTTTCCAGCCTGCAGAGAACCTGGCATGAGGCTTCCCAGCTTCCATAATTCTGGGAGCCGTTTACCCTAATAAATCTCCTCTGTCTCTTTTTCTATCTCCTGTGGGTCCGTCTCTTGGAAGAATCCTGATTAATAGAAGAGCTAAAGAGATTTTAAAAATAATGAATGGCATGATATGAAAGGCAAGTAAAACTTTCCCAACACAAATTAAATACAGAATAAGAAGTAAAAAATAAGGTGTGACTGTCAATCCGGATATGTCAACTTCATTGGATTAAGAAATGCCTATCAGGGCTGGGGATTTAGCTCAAGTGGTTAGAGTGCTTGCCTAGTACGTGCAAGGCCCTGAGTTCGATCCCTAGCACCAAAAAAAAAAAAAAAAAAAGAAAAAAGAAAAAAGAAATGCCTATCAGATTAGTAAAGCATATTCCTGGACATAGCTGGGTGGGTCACTGAGTCGTGGTTCTGGGTACTCTACATGTGACCCTTCGCCTGTTCTTCTCTGGCACTGTCCCCTGCTCTGCTTCTTAGTATCCATGAACTAAAATTCGCTCCACCGCACCTTTCTGCCTTGAAGCCTACCAACCATCTACTGAAACTTTGGAAACTGTGAGCTGAATTAAAGCTTTCCTCCTCTAAGTCGAAGGTATCGGGTATTGTAATTCAGCAAAGGGAAAGCTGACAGGTCCAGACAGGCAATGACATGTTGCAAAAAATAATATTACAAGTAATCATAACAATGTCAGAACTAAAGGAATGCATGAGTTTTGTGACACTAAGAACACTCGAGGTGCTAAGTAGGATGAAATAAACTCAGAAGCAGACATATTAATGGGACCTTTAAAACATGAAGGCGGAAGAGAGCCTTTATCCATCTTAAAACTTAGTAGAAAAGAAAGAACAACTAGACCATTAGTAGCAACAAACACCAGAAGACAGGATTTTTTTTTTTCAAAATTACGAAGAAATATGTCTTTCAGCCTAGAATACTGTACCAAAATTATTTAACAAGGGGGGGATATAAGATATTTTGAAAAATATAAAAGTGTGAGAATTTACCTTTTATAGCCTCTTGAAAAAGTGTTACAGAGAAATGTGTTACAAAAGAATGTTTTTTAGTAAGAAGAGACACAAAGTCACAAGAAAGGAAAGGGATATAGGAAAGAAGGAGCAAACTGCCAGTAAAATATATTGGCAAATCTAATAAAATAATTTGGGGAGGGAGTGAAAGAGATGATGCTGACATAAGGAAGTGGTGGGTTTTAGTGAAGAGATAATATATGTAAGACTTTTTTCTGTTTCAGGCGAGGGATGAGTAGCAATTACCCAAGATAGGGCATAAAAACACCACTTTGACAACCAAGAGTCCTAACTAGTAGCCTCAGCTTTTACCAACCTTTCAAGGAGTGTGGTCTCCCATTAGAGAAAGGGTGCTTGTGACCCCCATCAACCTTCAGGACCTGAAATCTCTGAAGGAGTAAAATTCTGATTCCATCTGCCAATTTCTGGAGCTATAGCTTCATGGTTTATGCCTCTGTTTTATCACTGTCTAGTTCACAGGAAGGTGTCTTTTTCTTAGGAGTAGGCCATATCTTTGAAATTTTTTTCTACGGCTTATTACTATCTTTGAAGGAGAAGGCATAATTTCAACCCAAAACATGTAGTACAGTACCATACATGTTTCATTGGAGGGAGTTTCATGGAAAACACCCCAAGTCTGGGCCCCATTCAGCTCCCCACCACCATCACCTGCTTTCGTGGCTCCCTGCATCACCAAGGAGAGGCCGTGAGTGGCATTTCCCAGAATGCTCTCATCTGTGTGATCTCAGATTAGTGAGAGGCAGAAGAGTGGAAAAGGCCATGCTCTCGGGAAACATTTACAGGCAGAAGTAGAAGGCGGATGATACAAGGTTCTCAACACTTCAGGGTACTGTGTTAGGAATGACCCTTGTTCATACTATAGGAATCTGAAGTAGCCGTGGTGGCCCCTTGAGAATCTCCCATTTCAGAGCTCCCAGCTGAAGTACAGGATAGCGTAGGAGTTTCTGATATTTGAAATAGCTTTTAAACGCATGCTTTGGAACCTCTTATGTTGGTGACACAGGCTTGGATCTTTACAAATAGCCTCTTTGACTTTTGTTTCCAAGCCCTACAGACACATAGAAAAGCCTCAAATGTTCTGTTTTAAAGCCTAGAGTACTCTGAGTAGATTGAAGAGTCCCCAAGGTTGTCCCCAGTGATTGTTTCTTCCTATTACTTAGGACTTTGAGGTGTCTCCTCCCACCCTGAATCAGGGAGGTCCCTGTGTAGCCCACAGAATGAAGGAGAAGCATTGATGTGTAACTTCTGAGGCTATATTACAAAATCCAGTGGGCTTCTCCCTTCGACATTTGGATCACTTTCTTTTGGAGAAGCCAGTTGTCAAGCCACAAGGACACTCCGACAGCCCTCTAGAGTGATCTAGCTGATAAAGAACTGAAGCCTCCAGCCAACAACCAGCATGATCCTGACAGCCACATGAGTGAGCTACCTTGGAGTAGACCTTCAGTTTCAGGAAGCTCTTCAGAAGAGTTCAGCTCCAGTGAACATCTCACTACAACCTCCCGAGAGATCTCAAGCTAGAACTTCGCAGCTGGGCCTCTCCAGTTTCCTGATCCATAGAAACCATGACAGATAATAAGTCAATATTATTATAAGTCACTACATTTTGGGGTGGGGAATTATGCAGAAATAGATAATTAATACAAATGGTTTCTAGATTCGTGGATAAATTTTTCATTTGTATTTGTCCAAAATTGTCTTATGTACTTATACAGTCACAGAACAATGAGAATTAAGCCCATGGCGATTTTCTTGCCTGAAATTATTCAACAAGCCCAGGCAGCTTGTGATTTTTCAAGCAGATTGCCAATTTCCAACTGGAAGGGTTATTTATATCTCCCACAATTATCGGCATGACCAATCCTTATTTTTCTTTCTTTCTTTTTTTTTTGGTGCTGGGGATTGAGCTCAGGTCCTTGTGCTTGCAAGGCAAGCACTTTAACCACTGAGCTCAATCCCCAGCCCCAATCCTTATTTTTCTTGAAGAAAAAAATTGCAAGTTTGAGAGTGGTCAGAATGAAACTGGTGGGGTTCGGGATTTAGCTCAAGTGGTAGAGCACTTGCCTAGCAAGTGCAAGGCCCTGAGTTCGATCCCCAGCACCCCCTCCTCCCAAAAAAAAAAGAATGCAACTGGTTTGATTCCTATCTCTTCTATTTTCTGCCTGTATGGTATTGAGAAAATTTGTAAACTTTTCTAAATTTTACTTTTCATGGCTATTAAACATGAAAAATAGTACCCACTTCACAGGTTTATAACTAGGTTAAAATTTTAAGGTATATAAGACTTAAAACATAGCGGTCATTTACTAATTGTTTCTATGGTGATTATGATGATGATGATAAATGTAGCTGGCATACACTGCCTTCCACCAGTCCTACCTCCTTTCAGTTAACTATTGTCATATCTATTATTTACAATATGCCACCCTCTCCCCAAATTTGTATCAAACAGCAAAGGCCATCTGTTATTTTTCATAATTTTATAGTTAACTGGAATCAGTTGGGTGGTTATTCTGCTCCACGTGGTATCAAATGGGGCTGCATTCATCTGGGGGCATGCAACATGACTTTGGGTTGGGATATGCAATGAGACTTGCTTACATGACTGGTTTTATTACCATCTGTTGCCTGGTGCTCAGTCGGGGCTTTGTTATTTTTAAGGACAAGGTCTAGCTGGTCTTGAACTCCTGGCCTCAAGTGATTCTCCCACCTCAGCCTCTCTGATACCTAGGACTATAGATACATGCCACTGCATCTAGCTACTCAGCTATGACTTTTGATTAAAGAGCCTACATATGGCTTCCCTATGTAGCTTGGGTTCTCACATCATCATGATTGAGTTCTAAGGGGCAACACTGAAAGAATAAAACTTCTAAGAAATAGGAAGTGGCTCTCTTAAAAAGCTAGATCTGAAAGTAGAGTCTAAGGTTTGAATGTGTTCCACAAATTCATATTAGAAACTTATTCTCCAAATTCATGTTTAATGATATTCAAAAGAGGGATCTTTAGGAAATGATTGTGTCCTGAAGGTTCTCATGAGTGGATTAATCCATTCATAAATTAATGGATTATCAGAAAAATAGCTTTGTTTGAAAAGCCAATTTTATTGTGTCTCTCCATATGATGCCCTTCACCTTGCCATGACCCAGTTGGATGCTGTGGAGATGCCAGTGCCATGCTCTTGGACTTCCTGGCCTCCAGAATTGTGAGATAAATACACTATTACTTATAAATTCCCCAGCCTGGAATTCAGTTACTACAAGAGAAAATGGAAAAGACAAAAAATTGGGACTTGAAGTGGGGCATTGCAAAAAGGATCCCTGACAATGTAGAAGTAGCTTCAATGGGCAAAGTTTGGAAGAAAAAAACCAAGATGTGACCCAGAAACCATTTGCTACAGAGCTTGGCCCAAATAAAAGGTAGCCAGGGAAAAGACCCCAAATATATCTCACAGATCTTTGGAGTAGTCTTTCCCAACAAAACAGTTAGGGACCATCATGGTGGAACAGTGGTAGGATGGAAGGTTGGACAAACAAAATAAACTCCTGGGAAAAATAAGCTATTACCCTTTTAGCATGGCATGTTTCAACAGACCAGTCATGAGACCCTGATAATACCACAGAAGAAGTATGGTTGCATAAGACACGAAATCTTTACCAAGAAAAATACCTAAATAAGCTCTTCAACCTCACTTTCATTTAGGAAACTTAAAAATCACTAATTATGGAGGTCACACAACTGGGCAATATGTTATTAGTGCCCACTAGCTTGTTTGTAGAGAGGACCTCTGATGTGTGGGTTATGATAACAGTTCCCGGATTACTTCAGAGGGACCTGAAGGCCTCTTTTGCTGAGAACACTGACTCTTGGACCAAAACATATCTTATGGATGACTAAAATGGGATAAAGACTTGATATCTCTGCATATTGTGTCTGTTCCTTTTGCTACTGTCACCCTTCAGTTAGATTACTCAGTGCTGCATGTAGACATGTTGGTCATTTAAGAACTGTTTTGGCCTATTGCCTGTTGGAGCTGATATGTGTTTCTTCTACTCCACCTTTGTGCTTTTTTAGCATCTCAAGCACTAACAGTCCTTCAGCCCTATCATAAAACTAGGATGTTTACACAAGATGATGATACCAGCTATAAGAGTAACTCAGCAGTTCTTGAGCCAAGGTGACTGCCTGTTAACCCACCAAGTACAAGGCTGAAATGTTTTGCCCAGGATGATGGCAACAGATACACAAAGATTCAACAGCAGCTTCTAAAACAAGTAGACCATGACCGCCCAGTGATCCAAGTCTGTTACAAGAAGAAATATATTTTTTAGAACCATGACCCTGGCCAGAGGAAATTACCAGACTTTAGCCTACCCAGAAAACCAATTAAAACCTTCTACTCTCTTTGTTTTGTGAGCTGCAAGTTGGGGCCTTCAACAAAAGCCCCAATTTGCTGAGGATCCTTTTCCTTGCCCCCAAATAAAGCTTTGCTTGTGCGTGGTGTATTTGCTTGTGATAGTTGGTCCAGGCTTTTTCTTCCATTTCCGGATCAAAAGATCCCTTCATCTGTTACACCATCATAGGTTCAGAATGTTAGGATTTTTTTTCCTGTATGTTGTACTTGGGATTGAACCCAGGCGCATTCTACCTCTAAGCTACCCAGCTAGCCCAACTTTCTTTCTCTTTCTTTCTCTTTCTTTCCCTTTCTTTCTTTCTTTCTTTCTTTCTTTCTTTCTTTCTTTCTCTTTCTTTCTTTCTTTTTCTTTCTTTCCTTCCTTTTTCTTTCTCTTTTCTTTTCTTTTCTTCCTTTGTCCCTCTGTCTCTCTGTCTCTCTCTGTCTCTCTTCTTCCTTTTTCTCCTCTCTCTCTCTCTGCCTCTGGAAATACAGTACTGAAGATTGAACCTAGGCCCTTTGCACTGAGCTACATTTCCAGTCCTTTCTTAATTTTGTATTTTGAGACAGTGTCTCACTAAATTGCCTAGGATGGGCTTGAATTTGTGATCCTCTGGCCTCAGACTCCTAGAGTTTGGGGATTACAAGTGTGTGCCACTATTCTCAGATTCCTTTAATTTTTTTTTTTAATTGAGGCAAGTTCTTGCTAAGTTGCCCATGCTGGCCTTGAGATTCTTCTGTCTTAGTCTCCCTTCTAAGTGCCTGGGATTATGAGCATATACCACCGTGCCCAGCTAGAGCGTTAGAGTCTTGAGGGTAGAAAGGTCTCACTCCTCTGATCTGCCTTGAATATCTGCTGCCCAAATCCAGTTGGAGGCTCAAGTGGGGCCACATGCAGCTCGATCCACTGCTCTGGAAAGTACAAGCTATAAAACTTGGCAGCACCAGACCAAGGCCCAAACAAGTCCAGATGTGGCTCATGCTTTTACTGCAGACAGCACAAGCAATAGCCTTAGCAGTGCCCACATGGTGCTAATTCTGCAAGTGTGTAGAACGCTTGGGCTGTGGGGTCCTGGCGGCTCCCACTGAGATTTCAAAGGATGTACTAAACAGTGTGTAGAACACTTGGGCTGTGGGGTCCAGGCAGACGCCTGCCACAGAAGCCTGGCCACCACGACCACCCTCTACTAAGGCAATGCCATGTAGAAAAGTGTGGTCTGAGCTGCTGCAGGGTGTCCCAAGCAGTGCCATGTGTTGTGGAGCTACAGGAGTGGGACAACCACTGAGACCCCAGAACTGTAGAGCTACCAGCGTGCAGTACCAGCTGGGAAGAGATGCAGTCATGAGACTCCAAACCAACAAAGCTGAAATGTGGGCCAAGCCCAACAAAGCCACGGAGGAGGGCTGCCCAAGGCTCTGGGGGCCCAACCCCTATACCACTGTGTCCAGGAAGCAGGACTTAGAGTCAAGGAAGATTATTCTGGAGCTTTACAGCTTAATGTAGCTTTTGCTGTTGGTTTTGGATATATGCGGGGACCGTTACTTCTTTTTTTTTTTTTTTTTTTTTGCTTATTTCTCCCTTCTGGAACAGGAGAGTCTATCAAATGTATTTTAGAAGTAAATAACTTGCTGGATTTCACAGTCTCATTGGCTGCATTAAATTTACCCCAGGTATGCTCTATTTCTCACCCAAATCAAATTCAGATGAGACTCCGAATTTTGGAGTTGGTGCTGGACAATGTTAAGACTTTGAGGCTATTGGCATACAGCAGAATGATGTATTTTGCATGTGAGAAGGTCATGAACTTAAACAGGCCAAGGATAGAATGCTGTGGTTTGAATGTGTCCCCCCAGCGGGCTGGGGATTTAGCTCAGTGGTTAGAGTGCTTGCCCAGCAAGCACAAGGCCCTGAGTTCAATCCCCAGCACACACACACAAAAAAATGTCCCCCAAATTCATGCATTAGAAATTTAATCCTCAAAAGCATACGTTGATGGTATTTTGAAGGGGGATCTTTGGGAACTGATTGGGTTGTGCAGGCTCTGCCCATAGAGTAATTTATTAATGAATTAATAGGTTAATGGGGTTTCACAGAAAAGGCTTTTTTATAAAAGACATTGTGGCTCTGTCTTGACATGTAATGCCTTCCATGCATGCCATGACTATTCTTTATAAATTACCCAGTCCAGTATTGAGTTATAGCAACAGAAAATGGACTAAGACACTGACACAGTATCACTTCTGCTACATTCTACTTGTTAGGCAGTCTCTGAGCAAGCCCAGATTCAAGAATACAAGCACATCCCACTTCTCAATGAGAAAGGTGACAAAGAATTTGCCAAGATCTTTAACTCATCCCGTTTTCCAACTTCCTTTCCAGATATGGCTCTAAGGGGATCCTATTTAAAGTACATAAGTCTCTTGGCTTTGCCAAAATATGCCTAATTGTTCCTTGCTTCTTCATCTAAAGCAAGCCCAGCCCTTTGCATAAAACTTTTTCTTTAGCTAGCATTACCCTTGCAGTGGCGGGAGTGGGGGGGGAACCTTGAACTGACTGTCAGGATTGGTAATTAATCATTGTCTCATATATAGTTTTTTGGCATCACATGTGCCTGTTATTTGACTCTCTTCCAGGCTTGACTCTTCATTTTGAATGTTGTTTGCCATTAGGTAGATTTTATACTTCTTAGATTCCTATGTAAGCCCAGTACAAGTCTTTCCATTAATCAGTGTCTAGTATTTTCTGATTTGAATGATATGCTGTGGGAAGCAGTGGTGGAGGAGAGTTGGAATTTATTGAACACTTAGGGTCAAGTATGATGCTGTGTATATATTTCCATCATCTCATATATTCCTTATGACAGTCCCATAAATCAGTATCATTGTTCCCAGGTGACAGATGAGGAACCCGAGTGCTTAACTTGCCTTACTTAGAACAAACTAGGAAGTGGGAGAACCAGAATTGAATGCATGTCTGATGCCAAGACTCTTACATCTTTCCTTGCCATTGCTTGCTACAACTGTCTTGAAATGAAGCTCTCTGGGAAAAGAACGAGAAACTATGTAACTGGGGCCTGTGGTTTCTAGAGCACTTGAAGGATAAACTCTCCTGGTGAGGGCATGCTCTCATCAGCCTTGCTGTGTGCTGGGATTTACTTCACCTGAGACCGAAGCTAAACATTAACCCGCTCAAGCTTTGCCTTTTCTTTCTCGTTTGGTAACTCCCATGACTCGCAGTGGCTTTGGTCGAATAGACACTATCCATTATTATTCTCTTTTAAACAGCTTCTGGGCATTATGACAGCATGTTTGGAAACACTGTGGCATATTTGTGGTGATTAAAATTCACTAAAACATCTGGATTCCCGGCTTCTGCAGGCCTGGTGGTTCCAGCCCTATCTGGGAGCTCCCATTTCTGCCTTCATGTGTGGAATCTCCAATGAGTGCTTGTGTCTCCTTCTCTCCAGCCTCAGAAGGGAGGAAAATTGCTGGTCAGGCATTTCCAGAGGGTTACGAGGGGCTCAAAGAGAGAAAAGCAAACACCGAGGGAAAATGTACTATTTATTCCTGGAACAAAGTTCCATTGGCAGCTTTCTCCTCTCCAGTAATACTTGTTTTCCTGAAAGGATTACCCTTGAATTTGCTTCCTCCCGCAGGATTTAGCTGCCACTCAACTCAGGACCTGTAACTTCTATCTCCCACCCTCCCCAACCATGCTTTCAATCTTCTCATAGGCCAGGCAAAAATTAAATAGATTAAAATCATCCATGAGAGAAAGTGGGTTAGTGCAGCTGCTGCAAATGCCCTGCGTCAGCAACCCAAGTCAGCAGCTCAGATAAACTCGGCCATGTGAGCAGGGTTCCTGGGCCACAGGCTGATAACCCCAGGCACTTCAGCCCCTGTCTTTGGAGAAAGAATGAAAAAGAAGGATGCGCTGAGTAAGGAGGGCTACCAAGTAGTGCTGCCTTTCTGCGGGAGAGCAGTTCCAGGCATGTTTTTCATGGACTTTTCTGCTCTTAAGTAACTAAACAAATTAATGGATGGTTATATGGCAAAATAATTTACTGAGATATTCGCTTGCGTCTTCTCTTGGATGTAGTTTTCCTGTCTCAAGGAGGTAGCTGGACCTTTGGGTGCCCTTGTGGTCAAGAGCTTTTTCATTGCAGGGCTGAACGGACTTTCCAGGAGAAAACTCCTTTCCCCAGTTTTGGTTCAGTTGCTCCCTGAGTTCTGTTCTGGGGCAGGCATGGTGGCTTTGCATTTCTAAGGATGCACAGTCTGACTGGGGGCTAGAGATGTCACTGAAAATGAATAAATGGAGTCACTGGGGTGTCCATGAAGTGTGACTCTCCTGGACTCTGCTTTCCTACAACACTAACCGGGGGCTCCCAAGGGAGAGGAGAGGTGGGAGCAGGGCAGAAATGACTCAACGTTAAGGGCTCTGTCCTTGAGAACCCACGTGAAAAATAGCAAGTCTCAATCCTCAGGCAAAACTTCCTTGTGGTGCAGGCTTGGACGATAAGCTGGATGTGGTGACCATGTTGACAGGATCCAGAGAGACCACTTTGCATGTTCTGTATCCTACAGATCACCAGGCCCCTCCGCCCAACCCTGGGGTTAGGACATGCCACAGTAATAACTGAGTGAGTTGAGAGCTCAGGGCAAATTAAATTCAATTTAGAGAAATAAAAGAAGTGTGACATCTCTTGTACTCTACTCTTGTAGTAAGTGCCCTGCCAAACTCTGGCAACAGAAAGATGTACACACACTTATTGCTATCAAAGAGCTTGGATGAGGGGGATGTGTGTAGAGCAGAGTTGTACAGTGAAGATATGTCACCGTTGCCGGGGACCTAGGAGGGATCACTGCCTCTGTGTGAGGGCAGAAAAGCCTTTTCAGAATTGCTCACGTTTGTTCTGAATCTTAAAAGACAAGCTGGAATTCCTCACAGGAAGACAGGGGCGGAGTCAAGAACATTCTGTACAAAGGTACAGAGCGTGAAATAGCATGAGATGTTTGGGAAGCTGTGAAGAGGCTGACAGGGCTGAAGCCTGAGACAGGGTGAGGGAGACGGGCAGGTAGGGGCTGAGCCTGAAGGGCTTTGCATCCTGCCCTAAGCAGTCTCAACTTGACTCTGGAGTTACGTTCATGATATGAACAGATGCATTTTTTATGAAGTAACGCCAGTGCAAGGTTGCAAAGAAAATGATCGCAAAGGTAGGAAAGGGTCTCAGAAGTGAGGAAATGTTGAATCAAAGGGGGAAGAGTGTGTAAAGGAAGATATGGCAGGTGATAGTGGCCAATATTGCAGAGAGATGGAAACATAAGTGCAGAGGAGAACTGGCAACACTGATGGGCAGTTCCAGTAGGGACAAAAGTAGACTACAGTGAGCTGAGGACTGAACAGAGTTAAGAGAGTGAGGGTAGTGAAGACATCCATTTGTCTGAGAAGTTTGATTATGAAAAGAAGATAACAGAAAAATATCTAGAAATAGATTCAGAACATGGAGAGTTTTATAATGGTTTTTTTAATATAATTTTGTTTATTTTAAATTTTATTGTAAATTAACAATTTATAATTGTATATACAGGGTATTTATGGGTTACAACGTGATGGTATGGCTTATGAACATGATGTAATATAATTAAATCAAGCTAATTATCATATCTCACACCCCAAATACTATTTTTTTGGTGGTGAAAACATTTCATATTTATTCTTTAAGGAATTTTAAAGGAACAATACATTATTATTACCCATATTTACTCCAGTGTGAAACAGAAGAAAAAAATAATCTCCAATATTCTTCCTGCCTGAGATTTTTGTACTCTTTGACCATCATTTCAACATTCTCCCCTCCTCCCAGATTTTGTAACAGCCATTCTGTTATCCGCCTTTGTGTGCTTGATTGTTTTAGATTCCACATATAAATGAGAACATGCATTATTTGTCTGTATGTGCCTGGCTTATTTCATTTAGCATGATATCCCTTAATTCCATCCATGTTGTTGGTAATAACAGAATTTCATTTTCAAGGTTAAATAGTATTCCACTGTGCATATCCAGCCCTTTTTCTTTATCCATTCATCTGTTGGTGGAGATTTAGGTAGATTCCATGACTTGGCTTTTGTGAATAGTACTGTAATGAACATGAGACTGCAGACATTTTTTTGGACAAGCTGATCTTAAATCTTTTGGGTAAATACCCAGAAGCGGGATCGCTGCATCATGATAATTTTATTTTTGGTTTTCTGAGACACTTCCATATAGTTTTCCATAATGGTCGCAACGTGTTTTAAATGATGGGGATGGTCCAGGCATGTTCAAAGCTGAGGGGAAGGAGACAGAGACATGATTAAAGACAGAAAAGAGGAAGCGAAGCTGAGGAAGAAGGTCTGGCAAGAAGGGGCTTGAAGTGCAGAGAAGACCCTCCTCCCGGCAGAATTGCCGTGTGCCTGGGGGGAGGGGTTGGAGTCACTCGTCTGTGCGAAACTGTTACCCTGCATGTCTCATTGCAAGTAAACCCTACGCTTCTGAGAACCAGAGCAAACCATTAAAAACAAATCAAGTTGTCCATTGTATACCATATTACAGATACACTAATCAAACTAATTTAAAGGGTACCTCATGTGGAGCCTTTGGTGAAGCAAATAAATTAGCCTTTAAAAAAAATCTTTTCTCTTAGGATCAAAATCTTAGATTCTTTGTTCATATCTACAGTAGATCCTGAACCGGACTAAAGGGTGCACATACACAGGAGGAGGCTGACCAGTTGCTGGCTGCAGATGCCAACTAGGGGATGGGAATCACCCTCATTTGGGCACTCGGAGTCATAAACACATGGCTATCCAGTTAGCCTGATTAGATGCAGCACACCTGTATATAAGAGCACCCTGTTCTAAACCTGCAACCATGAAACTTATGAATGAGAAAACTGATGAAATGTATGCACGGCAGAGTTTTAGGTTGGGGCCTACTCAGTCATCTATTTTGGTTAGCCCACACTCAGTCCTGTGTTTGCCCATTTATCTTTCAGACCAAATCACTCTATAAATTTCTCAAGCTCACACCTTTCACAGAATTATAGGAAACAAGTGTTTGAGGAATTTGAGAGAGCGGCAGTCTTCTTGTAATGGAACTCTGGAATAGGCTCAGTGTTTGGTTCAGTTATGCTATTATGTTGAAAAAGCCACCTTACATCAAATTTAAATTTCATTCCAAACTCCAGGGTTTCCTTTTGTTCCCTAAATGCATAGTCTTCTACATGAAACTATGAAGGATGATTTTTTGACAGGTCATGGGACTACAGCGTACAATAACAGGACTCTGTTTGTAATGAGAGTCAGTGTTATTTTCAGTATACAGTAAAATAGAAACATACTTTTCTTACTGACAAACTTGTAGGACAATGTATATTATAGCCAGGGATATAACTTGAATTTTCTTAAAGAACAAGTATTAGCAATTTCTCAAGCCATTTTGGTAGTTCCATTGTCTCATTTTATATAATTGAAACCTCTCAGTTTTACAGTGGCTTTTTGTTGGTTAGAAAGAGACTGCTTTTATACGGGTGACTTATTAAAGTTCAGCTTTATGCTTATTTAACCTTGTTAGCCAAGATGAAAAATGTAGAGGAGGGTGTTAGCCTGAACATGAGAATTTCCCTACAGAAAACATGGGGAGAAAAGAGAAGAAAAATTTATACTAAGCAATGTTTATGATTTAACCGGTGACACGTTTTGATTTAAAACCTATCATTAATCAGAAGTAATGCTGTATTGGGTAGCAGCAACTGGCTAGAGAAATATTTTGATTTGTACTCTATTACCCCAAGCAAGATAAAGTGGTTGAACCAAGAGTATTCAGATCTCTACTCTTTTGACTAGAAAATAACTCAATGAGATAAGCCTGTACTCTGAAATAGAACACATAAAGATGATGCTTAATTAATGCTTTTTCCTCACTATTTCAGTCTTGGGGGAACATTACTTTTTAAGAAAGGCA
This sequence comes from Hystrix cristata, assembly GCA_004026905.1. Classification (NCBI taxonomy): domain Eukaryota; kingdom Metazoa; phylum Chordata; class Mammalia; order Rodentia; family Hystricidae; genus Hystrix; species Hystrix cristata. Next base: position 29,086 of record PVJO010008464.1, on the reverse strand, counting down.
CGAGATATGATTAGAACATTGTAGGGGCTGAGCTGTGTGATTTGTAGTTCCCAGAGTTTTTACTTCCACTAAATGTTCTTTTAGACAACTGCATGGTGCTCTTGACATTCCTTAATATTCCTTAGTATGGGTAAAACTTTACTTTCTGGAAAGAAAGACAAAGCCCGAAGAAGATGGATTTTTTTCTGTTTTGTTTCTTGAGACAGGGCCTTGCTGTATAGTGCAGATTGGCCTTGAACTCGACCTCACTAATAGCCTAGGCTGGCCTTAACTCATGATGGTCCCCCAGCCTCAGCCTCCTACGTCCTGAGATTACATGCATGCGCCACCATGTCCGGTGAGAACATGAATTTTTATAATTTGGCTATGTCTGGAAACTAGAACCTGAGAGTGTATAACTGTTAACATTGACTTATGTAGTGACTAAAGGCATTCTTTAACCTTATAAATAAAGTTAGTGAAAGGTGGGACTGTAAATAAGTGAAGTTATATCCTTTGACCTTTCCTGTCTAGGAAATATTAGTAGCTAACGATATTAAATGACTAGCTTTGTTTCAGGGCATTGTCATTGAATGAATGAATGAATTTAAATGTCACTTGGTTAATGACTAGGCATCCATGGACCCTAACAGAAATCCCACTACTTTGCCATGGAATTGTTGACAAAATGAGTCAGTGGGCTAAAAAATGAAAAAGAGAGAGAGAGATCCTGTGTTCCCCGAACTACCATTTTAAATGTATACATTTTCTTTTCAAGCTCACTTTTTCTAAGATGAATAGATACGAAATGACTGTAGGGCAAAGCATTAAAAAATTCTAGGCCTCCTGGTTTTCCTAAAGTGACATCATTAATGGTGACACATTGGTGTCTCTGTCTGCACATCCATTAGCCTCTCACTGGGCCATGAGGCAATTTCCTTTGTCTTTGATTATTCGGTTTACATGACTGCCTTGCTCCAGTGCTCCTGGAGATCATTTACTACTTCTGGAATTAATAAGAGCTGGAAATCTGAAGTCTTCTTGTAAATAGCAATGCCATAGTAGAAGCAGGCACAGATCCTGGTTTTAATCATTTATACTTTCTTAGGACAGAACCAGATTTCCTACCCTTGCTTATATGGAGATGACTTCATGCAGTCAAGGCAGATGTAAGTCCAAGGGCTTTTGTTTATTTAGTACTGTCTTAATATGCCTTGGAAAGAAGAATAATTTTGATGTTTTTCTTTTCTTGATGACTTTCAGAGTCATCCACCACTGGAGTGAGTTCCTTTCTTACTGTTTTGTAAATTCCTAATCTGTGGGGACCTAGATTATATCTCTATATTTCCTAGAAAAGTGATTCTCAATCCTGACTGCTCACATTAATTACCTGCAAAAGTTTGTTTGTTTGTTTGTTTGTTTGTTTTAAAGAAAATCTCTCTCTCTGGGGATTCTGATTCCACTGGTATAGTCTGGAGCTCACCTATAAGAGCATTTTACTGGTGAAGGCTGAGTGTATTGTGAAACAAGGTTGCCCACAGTGCCTAAGACGATTTTCCACAAAGGGCAGGCAGTACCCAGGAAATTCCAGATAAGCTGAACAGCATTGATGAAAGGGGTCAGATGGTTTAGCGTGAGGACATTTCTGGACCTATCTCACTGCAAGCATCTTCAATTCCCTTAGCAAGTCACAATTTTGGGCAAACCATACTGATCTAAAGATCTCACCCTAGTTCTGCTGGTAGCTCTGCTTTGTTTTGTGCCTACCTTTAGGTTTTATATCATAGGCTGCTCCTCAGTAAAACAGGGATAATCAAAGTCTGAGGTTATATTTTTGTTTTGTTCAAAGTCTGAGGTTACATATTGCCAAAAACCAATAAAAATTTGGCACAGTGATCTTTGCATAAAATCATCAAACTGCTGCTGTGCAAACACAGATGGAATTGTGGAGGCAGAAGCAGCAGAAGTGCAGCTCGAGTTTGTCTAACAATAGTTGATGGACAGGGCTCAGCAATGACATGAACATAGCAATCATCCTATCAGATCTCGTCATCATGACATTTGTGCCACTGAAGGAATGCCACAGCTTCTACTCACTGTGTATCACTCACTTCTACTCATTGTCATGTCTCCTCTGTTCTAACTAAAGAGGCTTGGGGATCTCAGTGTGCTCAGTGAGTTGGATGTGCTGTTGGCCAGGTCGATGATGTGAGGGATGATGGTCCCCTGCTGTGACCGTGCAAGCCTTGGGAGCCCTCCGCACTCTGTGGCAAGGCCCAGCCCTTTGGCATCACCTGTCCACATCAGCAAGGCTGCTCACACTGAAAGTTCTGAATCCACCGATGAGTGTAGCACCCCTGTGATCCAATCACTTTCCAAACACATGAGACTTTCAGGGAACATTATAGATCTAAACACAACAAACTGATACAAGGCCTGCTCCGTAATGGGCTGTCATTAAAGGCAGGTCAAACATGCACAGGTTTATGGCTTGGATAGGTGACTTCCAAGAGCCCCAACCAATGGTGCTACTGGAAGGTGATGAAATATACAGATGTACATATATGTGTGTATATATGTATATATATGTGATGAAATATACATACATATATAAATATGAGGTGGAGACTACTTGGAAGTCTTCTGGGATTTGGAGGTATGCCTTTGAAGTGAATATTGGGATCTTGGTCTGTTTTCTTTCTTTCTTTTTGGACCATCATGAGGTGAGTAGCTTGCTCTACTGTGACCTCCCTAACACGATTTACTGCCTCATCACAGGCCCAAAAGCAATGGGGCCAACTGATCATGGACTGACACACCCTAAACTATGAGCCAAAATAAATCTTTTCTTTTTATAAGCTAATTTTCCTAAGTCTTGGTTATGATAATGGAAAACTGACACACATATGCAATCAGGCAACAGGAACCTATAAGAAATATTCTTCCAAGGCTCAGCCTAACCCATATGTCCTCTGACAGCTCCCGTAAGCATGTTCCTCTGTAGGACCCTGGAATGATCACTTCCTTCAGTGTTCATCTTTTGCATGCTATGGAGAATGACCTGCAGGAACCTCGAGGGGACTCTCTGGACAGCAACAGATGCACTTATATCCTGCTGCACAATGAGAGGCAGAGGCTACCCTGGATGACATTTCTAGTCCCTCCATATCTGTTGTTATCGTTTAGATCTAAAATGGTCCCCAAAGCCTCATGTGTCTGGAAGGTGTTATAGCTTGTATGTAGATGCCCCCCCTACAAAGCCTCATGCACATATATGTGGAGCTTTTCATAGGTGGCAGAATGTGTGAATATGTATTAAGGGTGTGTGACAACTAAATTAGCCCACTGATTGGCTTAGCATAGTTTTGGGTGTGGATAATGGGAAGGCCCAACCTGGATGTGGGTGGCACCAACCAATAGGTTTGTAGTTTAAACTGAATAAAAGGGAAAGGGAGGCCTGGTGCTTTGCTGCTATCTATCTATCTCCCACCTGCCTTGCCACAGCTGTTTCTACTCTTTGATGCCCCTTTGTCATGCACCCTGCCTTAGCGCCAGCCAACTATGGACTGAAACTTCTACAAACAGAGCTAAAATAAACTTTTCCTCCTTTAATGTGTGAGTGTTGGATATTTTGTCCCAACAACAGGGAATTAACTAAAACAGAAGGTGATTGCATTATGGGGTACTATAGCTCATTTGCTGTTAGGAGGTGGGGCCTAGTCAGAAGAACTAGGTCACTGAGGGAATGACCTGGAAGAGTATATCTCCTTTCCTGGCTCCTCTTTTAACTCTCTTTACTTTCTGGATGCCATGAGGTAGGCAGTTTTTCCTCTGTCATAACCTTCTGCCATGCTGCCCTGCCTTGAAGACAGTGAACTATGGACTGAAACATGAGCCAAATAAACTTCTCCTCCTCTAAGTTGTAGGTGTCAGGTATTGCATCACAGTAATGGGAAAGTGACTAAGGTAGATTTTGGCATCAGAGAAGTGGGTCTGTCACTGTGAGTGTGCTTGATGTGGTTCAGATGCCTTTTGAACTGCTTTATGAGATGATTTTGAAAATGTTTGGAGATGCTGGCTGGAGAAGCCCTAGAATGTGGTAAGCCAAGTTTGATGGGAAATTGTGGTCAGATCAGAATGGTGATAGAAATTCAGACTGTAAGGGCCAGGCTCAAGAGGTTTCAGTTATGAACAAGGACTCTATTTGCAGTTTTGCTTCAGGCCCTGTGTACATGCTGTGATGGAAAATTTGTTTACATTTTGCTCATGTTCTAAGACTTCGTGGGAAACTGAAATTAGGCAGTGGATTAATTAATCTGGTGGAAGAAATTGCAAGGCAGCCCAATGTTAAGGCTGTAGCATGAACACTGTTGGGGACTTTTAGCCAGGTTTATACTGAAAATGAAGAGCAAAAAGCCCATTTAAAAAGTTTTCAGTTTCACCAGAAAGGAAATACGTATAAAGTAGAAGCAGAAGAGAGCCTGGTTGCTGAAAAGATTAGCATTAAAAGGAAGTCAAGTACTTTGCAATACGACAATAGGAAAAATGACTGAGGGCATCATAGGAGCAAGTAAGGCTCCACCCTTTGCAGACACAAAATTGCAAAAGTGTTTCCTTTGCAAAGACTTTCCTTTGAAAAGAGAGCCTCAGGACACTGTGTTCTAGAAGGACTGCCTAAAGGAAATGTTTGAGGAAAACCCTAAAAAGTGAGCAAAGGCGGCTGGGGATTTAGCTCAGTGGTTAGTGTGCTTGCCTTCCAAGCACTAGGCCCCGAGTTCAATTCCCAGCACCAACAAAACAAAGCAAACAAACAAATAAAAAGTGAGCAAAGCCAGCCCAAGAGAGAAGTCATGAGGGCCACAACAATCAGCAATGACACAGGAGCCAGCTGTCCAAGCCCTTTGGAATTTACATCTTCTCACAGCTTGCCCTGGGTGCTGGACATGGAGCTACAGGATTTAATGTTTGCCCTGCTGGGTTTGGGTCTTGCTTTGATCCCATTCCTTTCTACCATGTATTTCCTCCTTTTGGAATGGAAATATTTATCCTGTGCCCTTGTACTTTGGAAATGTTTAACTTTTTTTTTTTTTTTTTTTACTATTACAAGGTTCATAGCTAAGAATTTGCTTTAAGCATCAGAGGAGATTTTGAACTTGGACTTTTCGGTAATGCTGGAACTGTTAAGATTTTGGCAACTCTTAGAGATGTCCATGAGTCTTTTAGGAGCCAACAGAGGAGGATGTTATGGTTTAGATCTAAAACAACCCCAAAGTTCATATGTTTGGAAGGTGACTAGATTATGGGGATTCTATAGCTGACTTGCTGTTAGGAGGTGAGGTCCTGTTGAAAGAGTTAAGTCACTGGGGAGCGACCCAGAAGGCTGTGTGTCCCTTCCTGGCTCCTGCCTTGATTCTCTGCTTCCTGGCTACCATGAGGTAAGCAGCTTTTCCTCTGCCGCACCCCTCTGCAATGCTGTCCTGCCTTGGAGCCAGTCGACTATGGACTAAAACATGAGCCATAACAAATATCACCTCCTTTAATCTGTGAGTGTCACATATTATGTCTTAGTGATGGGAAGGTGACAGAGACACCTGTGATTCCTCAAATCTGTTAAAGTGGAGAGGGTCAACCATATCTGCTCACTTTAATGAAACAACTCAATATTTATAAGCAGAAGATCACTTAGCTCAATGACTGGCACATGCTAAGTATTCAGCATACAGCAACAGTTTGTAGTAGTCATTGTAGTGTTACATCCAAAGCCAGGTCAGAGTGCTTCCATGTCCTTTCTCTAGTCTGGTGGCAGTGGGGTTGGGTGGGAGATGAACAGTCACCAGAAACTATTCTAGAGCCGAATGGTCTCATAAAAGTCTATGCTCACCTATAGGCAACTGCACTGTTCATTCATTTATTCATTTGTCCAACATACACTTACTGAGCACCGGTGGCTCCGCGCTCAGCACACAAACCTCTGATAGCTGGAACTCATGTATGGTGTGCGCCGGGCTGGCATGCAGAGCACTGCATCAGGGCACCTGCTTCCCAACCTGCTGATAGTAATTCAGTGACTGTCTGAGGCTACAATCTGGTTCTTTGATTAAGAACCAAACGCTCTTTCCACCAGACTGACTGCCATCAGAGGGGAGTGAGTGTGTTTTCATGGACACATGGGTGTTGCTTTCTTTACAAAAGCATTTCCAGGTTAAATGAAGCTCTTGAGTAAGTGTAGAAGAGTGGTTCTCAATTCTGGTTGTATTATTAGATCATCCGGAGAGCATTTTAAAAATCCTGATGGGGGGCACCACCCTAGACCAATTGAGTCACTATTTGTCAGGGTGGAGCTGGAGCCCCCCACAGGGTTTTAAAGCTCCCAGGTGTTTTTAATACCCAGTCAGAGCTCCACAGTCTAATACATAGTCAGTCTAACATATATAGTCGGTGGGTTAGAGAGCAACACGTCCAAATAGTAATGTGCATTTGAATCATCTAGGGATTTTGTTAGAGAGCAAATTCTAAAACAGCAGGTCAAGGTGACCCTGAGAGTCTCCATTTCTAGTAAGTTTCTAGTACTAACAGCCCCTTGACCACACTGCCAGCAGCACCTCCAGGAGGTGCTCTGGGATTCTGGTCACCCTCTTGGTCACCGGAGGCTCCAGTCAAGAGTTTGGGAGTTACCGCGCTCCTTCAATCTCTCTTTCCCTCCATCCTCTGCACACTAGGCCGTCAGATCTTGTCTATTCCCTGCAGGGCTGGCACAGCATTCTCCCCGCTGTGCCCCACCAGCACTGACCTGGCTCTATGCTTTGCTAGACTATCTCCTGTCGGGACTTTGTCCTTCCCTCTTGCCCCTGCCAGGTCTGTTTTTACTCCGTGGAAGTGGAAGGCTCTTTCACTCTTTGACACATGTGCTAAGACACCTCGGCATCCCTGGGCCTCTTTGCTCCCTGATGACTTCTGATTGTCTAGGGGCTGGATACTCTTCTGCTTCCTTTCGGTACTTCCAGCACCCAGCTCAGCGCCCATCAAACTCTCAATAAATACTTGTTGAATTTAACAAACAAAACCTGAAACTCCAGTAAGCAAGGCCAAATAAAGGCTTTGGTTGCTGTCTTTCCGATAAAAATGAACATTCCTTTGAGATTATGCATCAGGCTTTAAACTCTCCACTCGAGGGGGAAAAAAAAGTCAAACAAATTTCACAAAAGTGAGTGGTTATTTCCTGTCTGGGTTATGTGTTTTAATACAGTCTCAAAGTAGGCGACGGGGCAGGAATGAGAGATGGATGCTGGCAGAGACTTGGAGGTCTGCTTTTAAATCTGGGCTCGTCGCAGCAAGGGGAAAGGCTGGAGGTTTGGGACAGGGTGGGAAGTGCCGACGGGGACTCTCCTGCTCTGGAGACAGTCGCCCGCGCGAGGAGGCGGGTAGGAGTAGCGAGCGTGAACTAACTTGGCGCGGAGGGAGGCGCCGCGCGCCGCAGCCGTTCGGGTTTCGCGTCTTGCGAGCGCCCACATGGGCCGCTGGCTTGGGGAAGGGGGCGGGGGAGAAGGGAGGGCAGGTCCGGAGCCGAAGGGGTGGAGGAGGGGGGAAACAGAAGGAAATGAGACAACCTTTTCCTCCCACTGACTCGGGCTGCTCCAGCGTTTGCGGGGCTAGGCGCGGCAACGCGTGAGCGCCGAGGCCGGGACCCCAGGTTTCCAGCTCAGCCCAGACCCCGGCGGGCCACTAGGATTTGCCCCCAGCCGCGGGTGCCAGCCCAAGCCCAGAGCAGCACTTGGTCGCGTCCACTCCGAGCTCGGTGATCGACTCTGGGTCCCCAAGCTCGACTCCAGAGCACCAGGAGAGCAGCCCCCGGAAGTGCGCGCCGCAGTCGCGGCGAAGGTAAGCGGCACCCCAGAGCGCGCCCCGGGCGTAGGGTCGCCGAGCATTCCCACGGCCCTGCGTCTCCCCAGCGGCCCCTCTTCGGAAACACCCGGAGCTCTTCTGACCTGAAGCCACTGCTTTGTTCCCGAGCCCCTCCCTGACCAGGTGTTGTAGGCTGGGTGCCCAGGAACTCTTGCTTCCCGGCGCTTTCTTTTTTGCCTCCTCTTCCTCCTATCTCGCTGTTGATCCCCCCTCCCCCGCTCCATACTTTTCCTTTTCTGGATCTAGTAACTCTCGGCTCTCTGTCTTTGCAGCCGAGCTTTGGAGAACGGGTCCTTTCCAAATCTGGGCGCACTCTCTCCTCCTCCGCCTGCGGGAGCTGGGTTGAGCGGGTTGGCTTGCGGTGGTAACTGCCTTTGATCTCGGGCCTCCCGGGCGCTGACCCGTCTGAGAATTTCGTGGCTTAAGTTGAACTATTTACCTGGCTCATTTCGGAGGCACTCAGTTCCGCGCGCGCTTTGGCGACCCACAGGACCCCGCAGTCAGAGTGGATTGAGCAATGGAAGGGCTCTTGGCGCCCCCTAAAGCCTCAGCGGGACGTTCTGCTGGTGCCGAGGCACTCTGCTGCCCCATGCCGCACATGTAGGGATCCCAAAGACTGGGGATGCCCTCGATATGGAGCGCTGCGGGGTTTGGAGGTAGTAAGTTTCCAGAGAAGAGGAGGACCGACCACATTGCACGCTAGGTTGCGGTTTCACTCTTACTAACTGGTGGAGCCCTCATGCACATCAAGCCCGAGTAGTGACTCCTTTCTGGATTTTACAAATGAGCAAATTGTAATGCCGAGAGATTAAATAACGAACTAGGGGGCCACACCGATTGGAAAAGGCCCAGCCAGGGTTTGGATCTCAGCTGGTCTATACCACACATCCCAAGTCCAACCTTACAGCACTTTCCTCTGTTCAGTCTAAGCAAACACCCACCACCTCCTTGCTACAGGAAACCATGCTGTTTTCTTTCTGAGCAGATACATTTGATTCAAGTCAAGTCCAAGGCATTTATTTAGTACTTTGTATCTTGGCAGTTCAAAGACAAGTATTGAGGTGTCACTGTGTCACTTTTTTGTTGTTGTTTTTGGTTTGGTTGTCTTTTGTTTTTTGGTTTTTTGGCAGGACTGGGGATTGAATTCAGGGCCTCTGCACCGAGCTACCTCCCAAGCCCTTTTTAAATTTTTTGCTACGAGACAAGGTTTTACTAAGTCTCTGAGTTGCCCAGGTCGGGGTCCAGCTTGGGAACCTCCTTCCTTAGCTTCCTAGAGGGCTGGGATTCCAGGCTGTGCCACCACACTGCTAAGCTGTCTCACCTTTGCACCTCACTCTTTCATCTCCTCCCTGTCATCCGGTCTGCTACCAAATATACAGCTCTGCCTGGGAAGCCTGGATTAGTCTGTCCTCTTTGAGAGGGAGTTAAATACAATGGCGAGGAGGCCTAAGCCCTGCAGCCAAACCACTAGAGTTTGAATCTTGACTGATGCCTTTCTGTACCTTTCCATGACTGGCTTTTCTCACCTGTAAAACAGGGATGATTCTCAAATGGGGTTTGACTTTGCCTCCATAAGAGACATCTGGAGGGGCTGGGGATTTAGCTCAGTGATTAGAGTGCTTGCCTTGTAAGCACAAGGGCCTGAGTTCGATCCCCGGCACCACCAAAAAAAAAAAAAAAAAAAAAAAAAAAAAAAAAAAAAAAAGAGACATCTGGAGACGTTTTTGGCCATCCCCAGGTAAAGGGGGAGGATGGTGGTGGAAGCTGAACACCACCTTTTAGGGATGCTGTGCAATATCCAGTGTGGCACAGGACAGCCCCTTCCCTGAGTCAGAATTATCTAAGCCAACGTGGTAATAGTACCGAGACTGAGAAACCCTGGTTTAGTGGATCTGTACATAAAAGTTACCATTATTTCTAACTTGTCCTTATCTGCTACTGTTTGGCTGATTATACCAACCTCTGTCCTGTCTCCTTTCATTCCAGTGCTAATATTATGTTGCTAAATCCACAGCAAGACTATACTGCATCATACCTTTGTTGGTTCCCCATTGCTAACAGAAGGGGCAGGGGTATGCAGACGTCTTACGCCATTAAAGGTAACGCCTCTGTATGTTTAAGTTTGAGAATCATTATATATACAGAATAAAGTCTAATCTTGCACACATGACAAGTAGCCCCAACTTACCTTCCCAGCCTCACCTCATACCAGCTTCTCTGTGCTCCTGGTATCCCTCTCAGCTTCTTCTTCTTTTGGTGTTCCAGGTCCTGACCTTTTGGAATGCTCTCATCCTCCTTGATTGGCAAGTTCCTGACCATTCTCTGAGAGAGTCCCCTTTTGGATAAAGCACTCTTTACTTGCTAAGACAGATCTGTTGCTCCCTGCTGACCCACCCCATTGCCCTTTTTGTTCTTTCAGTATTTCTCTTGCAGCATGTACCTCACTATGCAGGGATCCCTGGGAATCTCGCCGCTGGTCTTTTCATGCCTAGAACCTCACACAGTGTTATCATGTTTGCAGTGGTGGTTACACTTTTTCGGGCTTTGGGATTCTGTTGCCTGTTCAAATCCCAGCTCTGCCACTTGTTAACTCTATGACCTTTGACAAGTAGATTCAGTCTTTTAAAGCCTTATTGGTTAAAAAAAAAAAATAAAATAAAGGAAGAGTACCTTCCCTGCAAAGTAGTGTGATTGAGTGCCTACTCTGTGCCAGGATATGGTTCAAATTTAGTATTTTAATGAGTTTTTACTCAGTTAACCCTTATAATGCCTCCTTAAAGTTAGTATTAGTGATCGCTTACTTTCCAAACAAAGAAATGGAGGCACAAGCAGGCTAAGCACTTTGCCCAGCATTATGCTCACTAGTGCTGGGGTCAGGATTCACAGGATTCACATCTGGATTGAAGAACCTACACTCTTCATACTGTGTAGTAAAGGGCTTATCTTAATGCTGAGCATTCAGTAAATGTAAGCTGAGGTTTGTTGAGTGCAGGAATGAAAACGTCTGAGAGCCACTGGGTTCTTCACCTGCACTATACTTGTGATCTAAAACTGTGGCATTGTTTTTACATTGCTGTCCTTCCCTCTTTGCCTTGCAGTCACAGAGGGGCAGGACTTTGGGGTAGTCTTCTGTTACAGTATCAGCGCAGTCCTTCTGACCCAGATGCTAAATGGAGCCAACATGTGCCCAGTCGGGGCTAGAGCTCTTTGGGATTGTGGGTAGAGTTCACACTGTTGCCTGGAGGAGAGCAGTACAGACGTGGGGTCAGGAGCTTCAGGACTCCAGCTTTGTCTTTACCAAGCGTGTGCTGTTTTGCAGTGAGCATCTAAAAGTAATGTTGCAAACAGTCAGTGAATGGGGAGGGGTAAATGTCACCATCTAGCTCTCCTCCTGCCTTATACTTGGTCAAATGCAGAGTATGCTTCTCTCCAAATATTATGAGGAATATTTATGTATTAAAGGTAAAACTTGTTAAGGGAATTTAACGACTCATACGGCGTATTGGATAACCAGATTTGGAGGCAGTTGATGTCCCCCGTGTGAGTCATGTGTGATATGGGATACTAGGTTACAGCTGATCACTTTACCATCTTGGAATCTTACTTCCCCCAAAGCAACACTGGCTTTGAAGTTGGGCCCCCTCCTTGTTGGTCCCTCGGCCACTTGCTCCATAGACCAGACTGCCTTGCACAAACACCTGCCCATTTGTGGATGCTAGCTTCCTTCTCAGCTGTCCTACACAGCTGTAATTCTCTTGCATTTACTTGTTTTGGTAGATTATCCCCCAAACTATAGTGGGATGAGGTCACCTGGCATGTGCAAGTGCTTGCAATTTGGTGAGGAGCTGCAGAAACACTCCGGTAAGAGCTGCTTTTGAGGGTGGAGCAGGGCGACAGCATGCCTGTCCATGGACACATCTGAGTCCCTCTGGATGCCCTGTAGCCCTGCCTTCCCCTGCAGGCCCCAGACTTTAGCCATTTTCTGGCACTGTCTCCTTTCTTAGGATACCAGCCGGCTTAGCTGAGAAACACATTCCCCCAGGATGTCAGTGACTGGAGTAAAAGACCTAGAACCTTTGGGTTCTAGGTCTTTACACTGAGGCTTTCATAGCCTATCCTAGAAGATAAACTAGTCATGGTGGTGGATAGGGTGGAGATGTCAGACTTTGTGCCCCATCTTCAGGTCTCTAAATGTCACACTTTGGTGGGCCCCTCTTTGGGGAAGCTCCTCTTAACTGACAAGTGGATACATTTACAATGAAGCTGGCTCCTAACTCAAGGGAGACACACTTTGCCCTGTTGAGGTCTTGGGCTGTGTTCTCTGTGAAATGTACTCTACTGTTTGACTGTATGTGAAATCCTGTTTAAGAGACATTTGGGTCTGGGAGTAGAGGGCTTCTTGAGGTGTTACCCTGGACTTGGAGTGCAGAGGCAATGAGTAGTTCAGTGCTGGGTGCCAGAGACAGGGAGATGAAGAAGACATGGACCATATCATCCAGGTCACAGTCCATGACATAAAGTGGACATATGAAGAGGTCATCAGAATGTGTTCGGTAGAATAAGGGACAGAATAAGGGACACCTGAGTAGAGAACTACAGGGGCTCAAAGGAGCCGGCCACTGTCTTGCTACAATCAGGAAAAGCATCAGAAGATGTTGGAGCTGGGCCTTAACACACAAGTGGGAGCTTCCTGGGTTTTTGAGGGGAGTGGGACTGGTGGTCAAAGGGCGTTATTATTAGGAAACAGCACGAAAGTTAAGGAAAGGCCTGGCAGGGGCACAGGTATATGGTTGAGATTGGAGGGCTAGAAATGGATGGGCGAATGGCCTGGCTTTTTACCAGTGCAGGTGTCTGTCCCTGTATTGTTGGGAGACAATGGAGTGAGCACTCACAGCTCAGGTGTGCAGAGCTCTTTGAATGGTAGCTCTGCCTTATGTCCCTGCTGGCCTTGTTTCCTCTTGAGGCAGTGGGACCAGAGCCCAGAGGTCAGGCAGGGACACTGTCTCCACTAAGCAAAGAAACACAGACAAAACAAAGCTGAGCTTGGTGCTTCTGGGTGGTTGTTTTGTTTTCTTTTCAAAGCCCTGGCTGATAAACTATGTGGATGGCCCCTCCAGAGTCTGGGCTTCAGGACAATCGCCTTTAGAGCTTGCAGAAGTCTCCGTGAATTGCTAAGTAATTGCTGTGTTTCTCCAGACTTGGAGTGAAAGGAACAGAAGGGAAAGGGAAAGAAAGAGCCAGAGAGGAAGGGTTATAAGATCCCTGGACTTTCTTTACTCTTTTCCACTTAGTGACCGGTGCGCAGAGAGGAGGCACTTAGTGATAGATGAGTGCATACTCCAGCATGGGAGCAACATACCCCACTTTCAAGATACTCACAGCCTAAATGGGGAGATAGACAAGACAGATAGCACAGCAGATAGCAAGACAGATAGTACAGTGGACTGGTACCATGAGGGCAAGATGCAGATGAATGTAGAGGAAGATCCAGTCCAGCCAAGGATCAAGGAATAGACCCAGGGAGAAGGATACTTTCTTCTGGGGCCCATCCACTAGAGAAAGTGGTCCCCTGGGTGTTTGGAAGTGGTCAATTATTATAGTAGCACTTGGAGTGGATTCCAGGCCTGTGCTATGGGATTTTGTTGCCTCTGTCTCACTGACCTCACAAACGTCCTCTAAAGTTGGTGTTACAGGAGGAATTGGGGCCATACTCACAGCTAAAAGGCAGACCTGTGTCCCAGTCCAGGCTGAGGTGGTCTCAGGCTAGAGCATGGTCATCAAAGATGCTTTTAGAAAATCTGTTTTCAGAAAGAAAGTTCAAGAGATTAGGCTGCTGTGCTCAGGGCGGGAATGACCATTCCCTCCCATTCTCTGCCTTTGCCTCACCCTGCGTGATGCTGAAGCTGAACATGGGCATTTAGAGGCTCTCTGCTCTGGAGTTCAGTGACGCTCATCCTCCTGTCACCCCCTCTTTGATCACCAAGGCAGCCTGTACTTTGTCCTTCACAGGGGGAGGAGGCAGAGAAGCCACGAGGAAAACATGGCTTTCTGCAGAACACCTGCTGTCCATGAAGCCGCTCCCCTTTGCCCTGCACACTCCTGCCTGTCACTCAGAAGGGCACTAGCTGCAGGGAACAGACTCCAGGAGATCTCGTTCCTGCTTGGGGCCATGAAATCACAAGGGCTGCCTAATCTCCACCCCCACCCCGCCCTGGGCACCTGCATAAACAGCTCTCTGCCCTCTTGTTGACTCATCCTGTCAGGACAAGACAGGCCACAGCAGCCCAAGGAAGGGTCGGAAAGGGTCGTTTATTGGAAGACACGTGCTGTGCTTTCCTGAGACCCTCTGTCCTGCGTGCACCTTGGCTGAGTAACCTGGGACAGCAGCTCCCTTCCTCCTTGCCCTGAGATGCACCGGCGAGCCTGTGGATGGGTGGAAGGAGTACCAGAAGGGAGTCAGCACTGCCTTTTGCCCACGTGAAAACTCAGTCCCATTATCCCTCAGTGAGTCAGTCTCATGGGGCAGGATAGTTGGCTTGGACATTGCCCAGCATTATTCCCTGAGAAAACTGTGGAAATTCAAAGGACAATGACTTGACATTTAGTCTGGAAAAGACACAAGAAAGCGAGAAATGTCCTTGTAGGGGGACCTTTGTGCTCACAGAGACAGCTTGGTGGCCTTGATGTGTCTGCTCAGCTCGACCTATCAGTGTTCACCGACGTGTACCGACCTCATGTACCACATGTAGTTCCAGGCTTTGGGGACACAGAGATGAACAAGATACTCCTTTTGTGCAGGGATCCCAGTGCAGAGACAGAGGAGGGAATGAGAGGTGGCAGTGCAATGGTTTGCCGTCCGTCTCTTTCCCTAAGTAACTTCTCTAAAAGCAGGACATGTGCCTTGTTGAGTCCCACCCAATGCCCATTGTGAACTCTGGCATACAGTAGACACTCAATCAGCAAACTTTGCCTCAGTCCATTTTCTGTTGCTATAACAGAATAGCAAAGACTTGGTATTTTATAAAGAAAAGAGGTTTATTGAGTCCATGGTCCGGAAGTCTAGCTTGGCATCTGATGGCCAACTTCCCACTGAATCATGACATGGCAGAGGGCATTATATGGCGAGATGGAGTGCTAGCTCAGGTATCTGCCTCTTCTTATAAAGCCACTAATGGAATCACAGGCATCCTACCCTCATGAGCTCATCTGTTCCTAATTATCTCCAAAAGGACCCATCTATAAATACCATAAATCCATGAATTTGGGGATTAAATTTCCAACGCATGAATTTTGGATGACACATCCAAACTATTGCAGTTGTACTGCCCTAAAATGCAATGCTAGAGGCAATCACAAATGCCACTGAAGAGGACACCTCAACTCAACTTCACAGCAGGTAGCCTGAGAGCACATGCATCAGAGAGGCTGAGATAGTGGCATCCAGCTTGAATAGAGAGAGAGGTGGGAGAGAGAGAGAGGAAAGACTGAGAACATAGACAGAGGGGCTGGTGAGGAGTACAGGCCAGGTGAGCAGACATACCTGCCAGAAAGGAAGGTGTGGCTGGAGAGCAGGGAGGCGAATTTGTAAAGGAATGAAGTAGCCACATCAGGAAGGAACTGGCTAGCGTATCTGGGCTTTACTTTGAAGGCACTGGGAGCTACTGCAAGATTGACAGGAAAGAGAGATGGGATCAGAGTTTCATTGTAGTGACTGATCTCTCCAGCAACAGAGGAGACATTGAAGAAAAACAGGAAGACCAATAAGGATGCCATGGCAGTGTAGAGGTTGGAAAAAACGCTAGCGGGGTCAGGAGTCAGAAACATCTCAGTGTACTTTCCAGCCTTGCAACATCTCTGGGTAGCTTGCTATGTAGTGAATGTCTCTGAGCCTCTGTCTTCTCTGAAAACAGGGACTCCAGTTTCTTCCATATGGGTGGTCTGGCTTATGGCTTATGGTGGTCAGAGTTATCATGATGAAACATGTGAAATGTCTACTACACTGATCTCTGTGTAATAGCTATATGATAGTATTGGCCAGTATTATTTTAATACTGTTATTTATTTTCATCCAGGTGAGAAATAATGAGGTTCTAACTAAGACACCGGTAATCAGGGTGGAGAATTGGGCACAGAGTCAAGAAATACTTTAGCAACAAAGTCAACACAATTTGGTGACTGATTGGCTGGGGGAGTAAGGGAGGGGCAGGAATCTAAGATGACTATGATATTTTGGCTAGAGCAACCAACAGGAAGGATAGTGGGACTATTCATAGGAGAGGTGATGGAGGGGGAGGTCAAGGGAACAGTGTTCATAGGAGAGTACAATGAGCTCAGTTTCAAACATGCTGACTTTGAAGCAGCAAGAACAGCCAGAGAGAGATGTCTGTGGGCAGATGTTTTTATAGGCTTGACCTATAGGAGTGAGGTTTTAAGGAAGATTCATGAGCAAACTCAACGAGAGGTAGTGAAGTCATGGTACAGATCAGTTGATCATAGAGAGCTGTGGAGTGTGGGAAGAAGAATTATAATGGTGGAAATCTATTGAATATGTGCTGGGTGTTCTAAACTCTGTGAGTAGTAATCCTCTCAAAAACCATTGCCAGGAAGGACTATTATTACTTTCCTTATTTTACAGTTGAGTAAATTGAGGCGCAGAAATGGTAAGTAACTTGCCCAGCATCACGCAGTTATCAGCAATAGACCTAGGATTTTAGCGCAGCTGTCAGGGTCTGAGACCTGTGCTAGACTGCTGTGAGAGTTGGAGGTACTAGGGCCCAACTCTGATCTCTATGGGATGGAAGGAGAGGATCCCGCGAAAGCAAGGGGAGGGGACATGCAGACAAGCAGAAGGAAATGGTTGACTGGAGTGTGGAAGAGGAGAGTTTCCAAGGGGGAGGGATCCGCAGCATCAGATCACGCGGAAGTACACACAAACTGAAATGTCCATAGATTTGGGAACTAGGCAACTATTCATGACTTGGTCAGGGGAGTTTGAGAGATGAGCAGGTTTGTTTACATTGAACAAATGTAAAGTGAGAAGTGGCGATATAAAGTGTGAGCATTGCTTCCAGAGCTTGGCTATAGAAGCTGAAAGTGAGAGGACAGTAGCTATAGGTATTAGGCAGAGGCACTGTTTTAGCGAAGAAAACCACACTCGGAGCGGGATGAGCCCAGGGGGCCCGCCAAGCAGCTACAAATGCATTGTGCACACAGGAAAAGCATCTCCACGTTCACTGTCCACTTCCACAAAGACCTTCCACAAAGACCTTTACTATTTCTGTGTATACTCTGGCCACCTTCCATGTTGACAGTTGGGCGTCATTAAAGAAGCCCTGGAGAGATGTTTCAGATCTTCAGCCTTTAAAAGAGACAGCAGAAAAATTTTCTTTCTCAGTGCCCAGTGGTGAAATCAGACACATACTTGTTAAAGCCAGACACTCAAATTTATGCACGGTATATCATCTAAGACAGCATAGCGTGCTGGGCATCATGTCTCACGTGGGGAATCAGTGTCTGGCCTGTCGATACTGAGGAGGTGAGAATGGCAGGTGGTACAGGCTCTGAGGAAGAAGGAGGGGGATATAGAGCGTGGCGGGGCTGTGGGGACGGGATGGTAGGTTTGGAATGGATGCAAGACACTTAATCTTCTGTGCAAATATGTGAAAGTAACAGAGGGTGGCTTGTGTCTTGTAGGAAATGGAGATATATTATAAGGATGTTTACTGGGGTAACAGCTGTCTGCTTGGAATGGCTCTGGATGATTTAGGTGCTGCCATTTTTAAATTCTTAATAATGGAAAAGACTAACCAGGCTTGGTGGCACATGTCTGCAATCCCAGTACTCTGGGAGGTGAGACAGAGGGGTCACAAGTTCAAGCCCAGCCTTTGTAACTTTAGCAACTTAGGGAGACCTGTCTCAAAATAAAGTATTAAAAAAGGGCTGAAGTTGTACTCAGTGTGAAAGCTTCATTCTTGAGTACACACACATACACACATGCACATGCTCTACACACACACACACACACACACACACACTCTCACACAAGGAAAAGACTGCCATTTCCCAGGTTTAGAGAAGACGGGTCCACCAGACTCTGAGATGATGTATTTATCTCGGGGCAAAGGCAATCTCTGTGGTTTAATATCTAGAATTCTTTCATTCAGGCCACAGGAAGATGCCACAGAGGGTTAAACGGTTGACTTAAACAAGAAATTCAGCTTTGCCTTGGTTCACGGCACTGACATCCTGAGGCTCAGGGCTAGAATTAGGGTTTGGTTGCCAACTTTATAAGTTTGCCTTGGTTGAAATGGCATCTTTGCTCTTCTTAGAAACATCTCAGTGAAGTGCACACACCTTCACAGAGGACCTTTCTGGATGCGGTTCCCCCCCAAAAAAAATACTGTCCTGAATCAGAAAGACCACACAGACAATTGCCTCAGGATATCTTTGTGGTGTTTTATTTTCCTACAAGAAGCAACAACTTGCTTGATCTGAAGACGTTGGCTATCAGGGCATCTTTCAAGAATCACATTTGAGGGGTTGGGGATTTAGCTCAGTGGTTAGAGTGCTTACCTCACAAGCATAAGGCCCTGAGCTCAATCCCCAGCACCAAAAAAAAAAAAAGAATCACATATCACATTCGAACACAGAGGTTCCCTCAGTCCTGGATGACACTGGGAAGCAAAGAAGGACACGCCTGCCTAGCCCCCTGCACACTCCTGTCCTGCCCAGGTCTCACTTGGATTTACCCTTGCATTGGCTGGTTGTGGATGTGATACACAGACAAGCATCTCTCTGTAGCAATAGAGGAAAGGAGCTATAGGTGTCTTGCCTCAACTTTCCTCAGTAGACAAGGAATGGAGGTCATCCATCTCCAGGAAGGTGTGGCTGGGATGTCCTGGCTTTACTCCAGTTCTCTGGTTATGCGTTTTCTGTCAGGGGGAAGACATATGTATATACTTCCTACCAATTCTAAGGATAAGAGCAGGGGGCTGTATACATCATCCCAGCTCTCAAGTAGTGCTCATGCCCATTCAAGCTTGCTGACTGTGGGATGTCAGAAGAGTCTGGGAGGCACTATCTGGTGTGCTCAGATAATAAATTCTTACATCGTTTCACTTAAATTTGACTCATTAGGAAAAGTTTTATTTTTATTGAGCCAGTCATTCATTCATTCAACAGTGTATACAACTTCTGTGTGGCTAGTTCTGGGCTGGGTGATTTTAAAGTGGTGGCACTTGCCGTAGTCTTAGTTCTTGCCTTTTTGGAGCTCACAAAAAGGGATGGAACGTAGAGAAATAAATACACGGATAAATACAGGATTAAAAAAAAAAAAAACTATGGCAAGTGCTATGTCAGACAAGAGTTGGGTGTTCTAGGGGGAGTGAGGAAAAAGTCGGTCTAGATTGGGGTGTCCAGAGAAGGAGACAGGTATTTATTGGAGGCTTAGAAAGTAGATGGTGCTAAGGTAGCTCCACGGAAGAGGTGCCTGACCCTTGCATGAGACTGAGCGAGGAGTTGTGGAAGGCTCAGAAAGGAAGGGATATTTAAGAAGAATCTTGAAGAATAGGTAGGAGTTTTCTAAATGAAAAGGGAACTGTGGTTCTTGGTGGAGAGAAGATGGTGTGTTCTTGAGGACTCTTACCCAGTAAGGGTGGAGTTTATGCTCCACATACGGGAATGGCAAGAGATGAACCAGGCCAGTTAACACATTAACAGTTTTTAGATGCAAGTCACTGGAGGGAGTGGCAAGCTACCAATAGGCCAGAAAACTTTTTCTGTAAAGGAAATTTTGTGGGTCATACAGTTTTTATCACAGCTATTTAGCTCTCTCACTGTAGTACATAATCAGCTGTAGGCAGTATGTAAATGAATGCATCTGGCTTTGTTACAATAAAACGTTTTGTATTGAAAATAGGCAGAGGACTGGATTTACCTAGGAGCTGTTATTGGCCACCTCTGCTCAGTAAAGGTTGGTTAGAAGACAGGAGAGAATGGAGGTAGGGAGGCCAGTTAATAGCTTGTGCTTTAATTCAGAGCAACTAAGGAAGGAATAATGGGGAGAAATGGTTTGTGACATGTTCCAAGGTAAAAATGCCAAGATTTCGTGACCAGTTTGATGTGAATATGTCTGTTTGTTTCTTTAATGCTCAATGGACTGATTCTCCCAGTGGAGGAAAAAAGTAACCACAGGCCTTTCAGGCATGTGACTCAGAATCACACACATCCTAGGAGGTCACCTGCTGGTCAGCAGACATGGTGCTTGGTGCATTACATAGATTAACTGCTTTGTTAGGCGTAATTCCTGAGAATTCTTAAGAGTGTTAAGTACTGTTCTCTTTTTCTAAGCCAAAGTTTAGAACTGATAAATTGTTCTTGCAAAGTCACATAGCTGGTAAATGGTGGAGCTGAGATTTCACGCGAGCGTGGTGTCAAAGCCTGGACAGGTCCTGAGAGCCAGGTTCTGTTTCCTACCTCTGCGGTGGGGCACAGAGCCCCATCTATACGCCTGTGCAGCTCTGTCCTCTCCCTTCTTCCCTTAGTCCTTTCAAAGATCAGTCCAGCCCTTTAAGGTTCTTAGCCTCTGGTGGTTTCAACTGCAGAAACTGTAGGTGAGCAGCTGTTCTTCTCTGTGTATAAGGACGTGCAGAAGAACTCAGGTCTGGGTTCACATTTCTAACCTCATAATGTATGCACATTATAATACGGAGAAGACGGGTTGGTCGTAGGTTTTAGACAATGGAATCACCGATTTAAGTTCCATCTGCAAAGACTCTACTTTGGGGTGGGGGACCAAGATACATCATCATCATCATATATAGGTACAAAATAACTATGATAAATGGGATCATTATGTATACAATGTACCAATGCATGTTCTTGGTAAAAAATAAAAATTACAAAAAGAAAAAAAGACTCTACTTCCACATGAGGTCACATTTGGAGGTCCTGGGGATAATAACTTCACCATATCTTGGTTTTTTTTCCGAGGGGTGGATACAGTTCCACCCACAACATAACCCTTTCCTAAGAATTCAGGAGCGTCTTCTGATCAAGGTGCCTGAGTCTCAGTCCAGGTCCTACACCAAGGTATCTTCATAGGTGACCTTTTTTCTGTCCCCTGCTATAGGTGCTGCTTGGGATGTGGAGCCTCTGTCTGTATTTGCTCATAGTTTCATTCTTTTATTTCAGAGGGTTTCCCATCCTACCTTCTCAGCCTTTGCTATTGCCGACATTCTGCAGGCCACGCTCACCGCTTCCCCTTCCCAGCCTCTCCTTTTCCCTCTTTGCACTTTGACCATTCATTTATTAGTTTATATCACTGTAGGTTTTGAGTTCCTGTTACATTCCAGGCTTTGTGCTAAGCTTCAAGGATATAAAAGTGAAAATTGTAAAAAGTTTGCGTTCTTGCAGAGTTCTTATGGGTGGCCCCCAGAGCAAACAGTGTGAAGCAACTGAATAGGGAAGTGTGCGTGCATGGGCTTCTCCTGCTGCTCCTGGCTGCTTACTGTGCTACTCCGCGGCTCAACAGTGCTGAGTCTAAGATCGCTCAAAGCGCTCAGCACGCTTCCCAGGACCTGGCCTCAGCCCCTCAAAGGTGGTATCATTTCTTTTTTTTCTATTCACATTGCTCATCAGATGTACATGGTGTTTCCCTACTATACATGTAACTCTGTGTTTCAGACAGAATCTTGTCAGTTTCCCTGAATGCTCTCAACTGGGACACATTCCCCTTACCTCATCCTTAACTATTGACTTGATTAACTCTCTTTTCTTCTCTGAAACTCATCACAGGAGTCACCTTTTCCAGGAAGCCAACCATAACCCCTCTCCCCTGCCTTCTTCTCGGCTCCCTGTGTCCCGCTTTGGTAACACGCTCACTTCCCACAGCAAGATGGACTGAGGCTCATTGCCATTGTCGCTCTGGCCCTGGTGTACTGCCTGTGTCATAGGTGCCTCCTGGATGGCTGAGTGGTGAATGAGTCCTGTGGTTCTGGCTCAACGTCTGCGCTCCAGGCTGCACTTTTCCTCTAGTCTCCGTCCCCCGCAATCTCATGTCTGGTCACCACTTTTTCTTTGCTCGAATCCAGAGACCTTGCTGCTCATGCCATTCTTTGTATTGCTGACCCCACAGCTGTGCTGGCCCTAGTTTTGCCTGTGCCCACGTTTGGCTTCCCCTGACCATCCTCTCTTTCATCTGCTTAGGAATATGGTTCTCCAGGAAAGGCAGAAGTTCCTTCATGGCCTTCCCCGTTTCTTTGTTTCCAAAGTTTCCCCATCTCTCAATTCCAGGAAAAAAGATACACAATTTCTCTTCATTGATGAATTCAACACCCATCCTTTTGAGCTTTGAATTTTTACCTGGGGCTGTGCTAAAAGCACATTGACTCTTATCTGGTTTCTGCCCTCTTATCCCAAAAGATCTGTTTCTCTAATCTTTTCCTGCTTAATATATTGGGCTTCTCTCATGTGTTAAATGGTACTGTGATTTTCAACAAGTTTAATCATATATTGTACCAGTGAATAGATCCAAAGAAGCCAACATTTTGTTACACATATATTATTTGCTTGATAATTCTAGTTTATTAGAGTTCATTAGTGAAAACAATGAGTGTGTTATGTTGAAGATGAAAATTTGAAATTGAGGCCCTGAGGTAACAGGTGCAACTTCATTTCATGCTCACCAGCAGATGCATCCCTATATTTAGTACTGGCTGTTTTAACCTGGGGGAAAACTGACAGCTAGATGTTGGAGTGACAGTACTTTAAGTGAGATACCTTGTAGATTCGGGCTGTTTTGATTAAAATGATCTTGAAACTTGAAAGAGGAATATAGGGAAAATTGGTTTTAATCTTGATTCATTAGCAACTGTGTGACAATGTTTGCTTTCCTTAATTTTAAAGGATTTAACTGAAAGAAATAGATGAACAGGCTCTTTCAACAATTCGTGCCTTTGACAGAAAATGCTACCCCAAGTTATATGGTGTCATTGTGAGGCGTTAATCATGTTATTAAATTTTTTACCCAGAAACTTTAGCGCCTTTTTCTCTTTAGTAATCACTTAAATCCTTTAGCAGAGCATAAAATGCTTAATTTGGCATGTTGAGCCCAAATGTCACTTGTCCGTTTCATCACTGATGCTTTATCCGTCACAGGAGACCTGATAGAGGGGTCCTGCCTGTCTGATTTAGCCTTGTTCAGATCTGTAAAAGTCCACTAAATCATGTAAGGCTAAAACAAACACAAAAACTACCAAGCATACTTACAATGGTGCCACATACTATGCAGTCACTTATTGTATAGCTTGCTGTTATATCTTGATGTTAGAGTGTGTGATCAGTGGTAGTCACTGTGCCTTGCCTGGCATTATAATTGAACCTGATAACATGGAAGCCAGAGTGGTGATAGTGTACTTGCTTGTACAGATTTATAGCATGAAAAGACTTGCAAGGATCTGAATTGTTAAAGACCTTTTTGGGAACTACAGGTTTCCTAATTAATGACACATCTGTGTTCAGACATATTCATGGTTTTGGCAGGAGAACCCTCATTCTGAAGTGGCCGTGCGTATATTAACCCGTGGCTTGTAAACCAATGGGGTTTGTGATTGTTCCTTAATTTTTTTCCCTAGTTTTGGGGATCGAAAAAGGGTGTGTGCATGCTATCCACACAACTCAACCACTGAGCTACACTTCCAGCCTTTGACTGTTTACATTTGGTGTAACGTACTTGAGCATACCTGTTTACAGTTAAAAGAATTTTTAAAAATGTAATTTGAATCAAATACTGTATTTGTAGACCTTTTGAAAGAAATAAGTTGACTTCTATTGCATTGGAGTAAGATAATTGTGGTCTCACGTGGGACATTTAGCAGGGCTCATTCAATACACCCTGCTGAGCCTCCCTATTATGATCAGATGAGTGTGGCCCAGTTCAGGGCCTTTTGCCTCTGAGGTGCTCAGCAGGGTGTGTTGAATTGAAGTGAATTGGCACATGACTGGGCTGTGGGACGAGCTCCCCCTGGTGAGACATGATTGGGAAGGTTTCAGGTGGAAGCTGCCCGTCTTCCCAAGAACCCACATAGCCAGCCGCCCTGCGGGGCCTCCTGGGCTTCCAGACTCCCTGTCGTCAGGGCTTCTGAGCCCCCGCTGACTTCTTCAGGATTCCTGTGCTTCTGCTCTGGTTCTAACCACAGAAATGTCCTTACAAATTACTTCCTGGTATTGTAAGACCAACAAAGAAAAGGATTGCTCTTTGCTTCCATATGCATGTTCCCTGTCAAGCAGTTTTTCCAGAAGTTCTCCACATCTCCAAGAGCCTCAGGTATGCGGGGCTGGAAGGACTTAGGGGAGCGAACACTGGCTCGGAATGAAGTGGTGGCTAGTGGACCTCTTTTTTAATGTCTTGACCTAAGGAGCCACATATCTGCCAGCAGGTCCTATTCATAATTCTAGAGGCAAAATCACGTAGAGTGTGGTCAGGATCACCCAGACACATGTTGATGTGGCTGTAATTCTTTTCATTTCCTATGTGCTGTGGATATTGTGATGTCTTCCATTCCGTACAGCTATCTTCTGCCACTCTCCCTGATGGTCTCACTGTTCTCCAGCTGACACTTGCAGGCTGGTGTTCCGAAGGTTCTCGCCCTGTTTCTTTCCTTTTCTCATTTGATATTCCTTCTCAGCTTACTTCATCTAGTCCCACACCTTTGCTGATAACTCCCAAATGCCTTTTACCATCACTCTGGGGTCACAATAAGAGTCCAGTCTACCTTCCCAAAGTTATCCCCCAAAACTTCTTATAATATCTCTTACAAACTGGCCAAGTTCAATGCTCTTGGGTCTCCCTGTACTTCCCCCGTGCAGGAAAATCTGATGTAAGAACCAAAGAACTTCTAACCCAATGGAAATATTAAAAAGAACATAGTTTAACTTAGTGCAAAAGCCTTAGTTACTTTTCTTGCTGCTGAGGCAAAATTCCTGACACCCAAAGTTAAAGGAGAAAAGGTTTATTGTAGCTCACATTTTGTAGAGGTTTCCGTCCATAGTCATCTTGCTCCAAGCAGGGTGGTATGGCAGGGGGGCATCGCAGATGAGAAATACTCCATGGCGAGGTAAGTGGGAGACAGTGATGCAGCAAGCAGCGTAACAGTAGCAGCAGCAAGGCTGTCTCTCCTTTTTTATTTCCTCCAGGCTACATGCCTTTTGATTGGTGTTGCCCATATCCAAGGTGAGGCACCATTAATCCCAGCATCACACCCTTAGTCCACATTCACACACCCTAATCCATCCATTTTCTGAACTCCCCACCTGTGATTGAGTGAAACTTTGGGGCAACATCTAGATACAAGGCATAACAGACCATAAAAGCACAGACCTTTTTTGCATTTTCAAGTCCAAAAGAAGGAGCAATTATGTATGCTGGGGAAGATCAGAGAATGTTCTTGTGGGAGGTAATGTGAGGTAGATCTTTACAACTCAAAAGTCCAGTGATACAGAGGAGTATGTTCCAAGTAGAGCGAAACTCAGAGGTAGAACATTCTTTTGGATTCTCACCTCTTTGTCCCTACCCTGATTGTAAGGTTGTTGGTCGGAAGTGTACAGAGAAATGTTGTTCCATCTGCCTGGACATTGAGCTAAGTTAAAAAGGTAAAGACAATTTATGAAGAGCTTTGATTTACAGTATCACATTTATACTTTGCCTTAGGTGATATGGACCCAGTGATGGTTTTAGAACATAAGAGCAACAGTATTAGAACATCATTTTCTAAAGCTCAGACTGGCATATGAGATGGGGATGGGGAAGGGTAAGAAAAGGAGTGATAGTGGGAATGGAGAGTTAAAAAGGATATGAAGTAAGATTTTCAGGGAGAGTAAGGGTCTGTGATGCTCCTCAGGTTTGAGCTGGGTGTTTGGGACACTGAGGATATTATGAATACTGTATAGAAAGGAAGAATGACATGGTCTAGACAAATGAATCTAGGACATATGAGCTGTAAGTCTCTGGGAAATACAGGTGGATACTCCCATCCCACCCCACCTTCAGTGTTCTGAACTCCCTTTTCAAGTCAACAGAGTCCTTCTTCCTCTTCTTCTATTCCCAGGTAGGACCAGCCCCCATTGGTGGCCAGACTTAACAAGTATAGTCAAAATAGCCATACTTCCAAAACTGACACACAATTTTAATGCAATCCCAATCAAAATACTAACATTTCTCACAGTACTAGAGAAAACAGTCTTAAAATTCATA
The DNA here is from genome assembly GCA_004026905.1 of Hystrix cristata. Taxonomy (NCBI): domain Eukaryota; kingdom Metazoa; phylum Chordata; class Mammalia; order Rodentia; family Hystricidae; genus Hystrix; species Hystrix cristata. The sequence goes on along the minus strand of PVJO010008464.1, from coordinate 2,955 downwards.
TGGAACAGGAGGAGACCCAATAGCAAAAGCAATCCTAGTCAAGAAGAACAAAGCAGGAGACATCACAATCTCAGACTTCAAGATATATTACAAAGCTACAGTGATAAAAACAGCATGATACAAGCACAAAAATAGACATGCAGATGAACAAAATGGAAGAGACGACATAGAAACAACCCCAGACACAATAAGCTGTCTGATCTTTGACAAGGGGGCCAAAAACATACACTGGAGAAAAGATAGCCTGTTTAATAAATGGTGCTGAGGAAACCAGCTATTCACATGCAGCAGATTGAGTCTAGATCTATATATGTCACCATGTACTAACTAAAATAAAAATAGATTAAAGATCTAAATGTTAAAACAGAGACACATAATCTGCTGGAAGACAAAATGGATAAAACTCTTGAAGACATAGGCATAGACAGGAACTTTCTGAATAGAACCCCAGTGACAAGAAATAACTCATAGAACCAAAAAATGGGATCATATCAAATTAAAAAGCTTCTGTACAACAAAGGAAACAAGCAACATAGTGAAGAGACAACCTTGGACAGAGGACTAACTAATATCTAGACTATATAAAAACTCAAAAAAATTAGACCCCTCAAATAAAAGACCCAGTCAAAAAAAATGGCAACTGAAATAAACACTTCTCAGAAGAAGTACAAATGGCCAATAAATACAGGAAAAAAATGTTAAATATCTCTGGCCATTAGAGAAATAGAAGTTAAAACAACATTGAGATTCCACCTTACTCCAGAAAGTATGGCTATCATCAAGAAATTAAATAATAAGGAATACTGGCAAGACTGTGGGAAAAAGGAGTCCTTCTACATTAATAGTGGGAATGTAAATTAGTAGAGTCATTATGGAAATCAGTATGGAGATTCCTCAAAAAACTAAAAGTAGAAATTCTTTTTTTGGGGGGGCGGTGCTGGGGCTCAAACTCAGGGCCTTGTGCTTGCTAGACAAGCACTCTACCACTTGGGCTAAATTCCCAACCCCTAGAAATTCCTTTTGACTCAGATATTTGTCTTTTAGGTATTTTTCCAAAAGAGTTAAAGACATCATATTATAGTGATACATACATACCCATTTTTATAGCAGCACAATTCATAATAGCTAAATGAAGTGGCCTTTATGTCCATCAATAGATGAACAAATAAAGAAAATGTGGTGTTTATATACAATGGAGTGCTGCTCTGCCATAAAGAAGGATAAACTTGAGTCATTTGTAGGAAAATGAATGCACCCATACTGCGTGAAGTAAACCAGATACACAAGCTTAAATATTGCATGGTTTCTTGTATATGAGAAACCCAAAATATAAATAAAGAGCAAAATAAAAGATCATAGGACACAAAGAGATAGATCTTTCACAAAAGGAAAAGGGACCAAGAGATTTATGGAGGGGGAAGAAGGGGAGGGGGAAGGAATGAAAAGAGAATTGACATGTGTTATGTACATGTACCAACTCTCCTTGAGAAATGCAATCATTGTGTGCTGCAAACATGAATAACAAAAACTGGAAAAAAAAGCCTTGGTATCCACACTTTCGGGGTTTGCATATTCCTCTGGACTCTCACCCCTCTGTCCTTTCCCTGGCCGGCTGGACACGACCTCCACACCACACTGGAGGTCTTGGGACTGCTGGTGCTGCTGTCTCCTACCTTGGTTGCTTTTGCTGCTGGCTGCATCTTAGTTCCGACAGTGTCATCATTCAGTTCCGTGTGAGCTTCCTTTGTGTTTATGATTTTGGAAGTGCAGAAATAAACTAACACTGGAGAGGGCTGGGAGGATCCAGAGCTTGTAGGACTGATTTAGTTAAACATCTTCAATCACTTTATTCTCATTCTGAAGTCTTCACATAATAGAAACCATTCCTGACCACACTAAATAAATTTTGCACATGTTGCTTGAATTACTGTGCAATCTTATTCCAGTGCGACTTTCTCAGAGATTAATATTTCACTAAACTATTCCTCTGGGTAGGCTGAAGCCAGCGGCTGTGGAAACTCAACGTTTGCTTTGTGCAGTGAAACTTTAGGACAGGGCTGCTTTTCACATTATTTGGACATGTTACTCATTCGGTAAAAGTAAGCACTCTTGGCAAAGTCCATGTGGCACAAGCCATAGCTTGTGTTTCTATCTATTCAGATATAAAATGATGAGAAAATGTGGTTCTAAATGGTATCATATACCGTTGGCACATAAAAATTATAATTATTATTCATTGAGCACTGCTGTGGTTTGGCTAAGATTCGTCCCCTAGAGGTTTATATGTGGAGGCTTGGTCTGTAGTGTGGCTATGTGGGAGGTAATGGGACCTTTAAGAGGCAAGGTTTAACGGACGTTTCTTAGATCATTAGGGAAGTGTCCTTGGAAGGGATTAGTGTAGTTTTCACAGGGCCTAGTTGCTCCGCAGTCCTTCTTTGGCTTCCTGTCTGCCCATGTGATCACCCCCTCTTGCGTGCATTTCCACCTTGTAGTGCCATCCTCCATGAAGTGAAGGCTCTAGAGATGCTCGTCAGAGTCAGTGTATGCTATTTGGACTCCAGTCTCCAAAGCCATGAGCATCGATCCACGTGGCTTTTCCTACTAATATGGCAGATGACATCATTAATTTTTGAATACTGTACAAGCCAGCCTAGTATCCTTGGAATAACTCCACAGAGTCTTGTCGTATAAAGTCATATGAAAAAAATCATTTTTGTAGATCATTGGATTCTATTTGTGGATATTATGTGAAGGATTCTTTATGTCCATGTTCTTGAAGATCTTGAGTATTCTGGGTTTTATTTGTTTTTGTTTTTGTGGTGGTGTGGGCTGAACCTAGGATCTTGTGCATGCTGTGAAGTGCTGTACCACTGAGCTACAATCCTGGCTTAGGCTATGTGTTTCTGTGCTGTCTGTGTCCAGGATTGGTATCAGGGTCATGCAAGTTTCACGAAA
>PVJO010008463.1:0-75215 GCA_004026905.1 Hystrix cristata | reverse complement strand
GATATCTGTTTGGATCTGTTTCATGGGCTCCATTTCTTTGCTAAGTTGTATATTCAGATTTTCGATTGTTTTCCTTAGTTCCTCTGTTTTTTTATCTGTGTCTACCCTGAACTCACTAAGTAAATCTTTCATTATATTGGTCATCTCTTTCCTGACCTGGTCTATTACCTCTAGCCTGATGTTCTTTATTGCTGCGCCTGTCTGTTTTTGAACTTCTGTTGCTATCATCTCTGAGAGTTTGGTTGGGTGTCTTCTGACATCCTCGGTGTTATTGTCCTCTATATTTATTCTCGTTTTGGTTCTATGTCTGGTCCTTTTCTTTGTATACATATGTACTTTACCCCTTTTAGTTTGTTCTCCGAGTTGGTTTGATATTTTCTTTGTATGAGGTTACAAAAAGATAGGTAATAGCGTCCTCCTTGGGAATGTCTCTTTCTGTAGTTACTTCTGGGTATATGTGTTTCTTGGTTCTTATAACCTTTAGTTCTCCAGGGTTATCTTTGATGACAAGGTCATGGTTGGCTCTACTTGGTAATGGTGACTTCAGAGAGGGGAAGGGAAAAGAAAGTGACAAAGAAAAAAGCTAAAAGAGGGACAATGGGAGAAGAAAGAGGAGGAAAAATCAAACATACAGACAACAAAAAAAAGAAAAAGAAAAAAAACAGAGAGAGTGTGGGTGGGAAAACAGCAGACGATAGTGTCACCAGAGAGGAGGCCTACATTTTATGCATGTTGATGGGTTCAGACCCTGCCGGCGCGCGGGCCCAGGCTGCAGTCTTTTGTCCCCGGCACCGACCCACTCTCACCTGAGCAGGAAAATCCCGTGCTGTAATTTTACTTTTGACAGTGACATGAAATACACTAGTAACTAAAATATACTGAGCTGTCTGTGGTCCTGAAAAACCAATCATTAAAAACCTGGATATTTTTATTACTTCCTTTTATCACAAGTAATAATGAGAAATTTTCTCCCAAAACACAGAGTATTCTTAAAGAATTAGGAACACAAGCAGAAAATTTAATATCATCTTCCATTAATTACTCGTGAGCATATTAATTAATGAAGCATATCGCTTTCCTAATTCTCGCAGATAGCTTTACATAACAATAATGGATGGCTACAGGTGAAAAATAAATACAGACTTTTAAAAATCACTAGCCAAGAAGTAGAATGTCTTTATAAGATTAGACATTCTAGTTCTTGGTCTTAGTTACTGTTGCTTTCTTGGGGGAATTTTTTATTTGTTTGCTTTGTTTTTGTTTTTTTACAAAGAAAAACATCTAATTTTCTTATCGAGGCTTAATTAAATATCACATGATCTTTGCTGTTAGATTTTCCCTAATATTTGCGAAGAGAATTTTTTCATAATCATGTCATTTCTTTTTAGTATTAAAATTTTGAAAATAAATATGGTTCTATATTCTTGATATTCTTTCCACTTGAAGTCTTTTAACTGTTTGGATTTTGGTTTTTGGTTTTGGGGGGATTTTCCTATTAAAATGAAATGGAAAGGAAAATTTGACAATGTTAGATTCCATCTATAAGATGCTTTCTCATGGGGACAAAGACAGAAGTGTACCTGTGAAGAAAGTATTTCAGTGTATCAAAATGTTTAATAAATGTCCAATTTTATCTTATTATACAGGTGTAGTAAAGAGATGCCTCACCTGTATCTCAAATGCTTGGCAAACAAACACAAAGCTGAAAAGAAATAACCGAATATCAGGCATTTTGGAAAGTGGCAACTTAGATTCTGAAGTAGTATCAGTTGCCCTTGTATGCTAGACACTCTGTGCAGCTCTGAAGACAGTGACACAAAGTATAACACGTCTCCCTCACTGTCAGGAAGGACTCGGCAGGCTTTTGTTGAAGGGGACCTGAATGTTGGTTTGCATCCACACACTAGCCTTTGCCCCATTCTGCCCCACCTCGCTTGTCCTTTTCTCTTATTCCACAGCTCCAATCATTTCTAGCTGATTTTGTAAACTCAGCTGTGTTATCTTCTATGGGGCTCTGGGCCTGTATGTGCCTCTAACTGTCTCTGAGACTTGTCTGTGTCCTCTGAGTCAACACAGCACAAAATGAGCTCTTGATCCCCCTTCCGCTTACCCTTATATTTCTTCTCTGTCTCATCAAATGAGACTCTGATGGACTAAGCAGAAATACAGATTTCTTCTTAGCCTACATCGAATTGCTACTGTTCCAAAACATCTCTCCTGGCATGTCCCTTCTCTTTCCCTACTCAAATCCTGCCCTAGCACTGCCCTCCCCATTAAGGTCTTCATCACCTCCTTCCCAAAATGTGGTCTCCCCACCCTCTTCAGTCCATCCTCCACCCAGCACACCATCCATGTGGGCAGATATCTTCAATGCCCTCCACCCTTTCCCCAGGAAGCAGTCTAATCTGTTCAGTTTGCCTTGGCATTTCAAAAGGTTAAAAAATAGCACCTCTATGCTCTGCTCAAGGAGAGGAACCAAGGCTAGGTTGAGATCAAAATGTCAGATTCATTAATGAAAGAGCAGAAGAACCAGGCTGACAACAATAGCATCCTAACAGTGCTCCCTGGAATTAGACTGCTTCACTGGGGGGCACCCACAGATAGGTCTCACCTGGAAGGATAGACTCATGTTACATTGTGGCCAACGATAGATCAGAAGTTATTCTGTGTGGAAAAGAAGAGACATGGAGCCCAGCTCCCCGCTCCTGAGCAAGAAGGCATGAGGAGGCAGAAACCTGGGAGAGTACCGCTAATGGGAGGAAACAGGAAGCTGAAAGAGCACTGCCAATAGACATCCCCGTGGAAAACAGAGCCAGCAGAAATGAGGTTCCTGCACATCACCTCATCCTCAAGCCTAGATCAAAGTCATGTCCTTTTTGTCACTGATTACTTTTTAATACTTCCTGTCTAGTTGTGTCCTCTCTGACATTTCACTTTGAGACTCTTCTCGCTGAAGAACTTCCGGGGGTCTGAACAAACCTCCCTTGCATCCAGGCCTGTGACCACACTCTTTCCTCTGCTAGAAAGGTCCCTTCTTGGTTCTCTATTGCTCACCCTTCAAGGCACAGCTGCGTCCCTTTGACATCTCCTCCTCTTCCTGTGTACAGCCTTTTCTGCTCTTCCCGTTGCGTGCTGTACACAAACTCACTGTTGAAAATACCGAAGAACCAGGCACACATTGGGCCTGGTTATCCTCCTTGTAGTGATGGGAGCTCTTGAGGACAAGGGACCAAGCTTTCCTCTGTGAGTCCCCAGGACCAAGGGCCATGCCGGATGCATGGAGTAACCTCCAATGGTACATGATGACTGAGTGTGTGTGTCACGGTCCTCCGTTCTTTCGCCTCGTCAGCATCCCATTCTCCCTGCTTGTAGGAACGAGAGTTTGATTTTCTTTCCAAGAGCTAGCACCCGCTCCCTTGCTGCTTCATACAGTGCCAACACGACCGGTTTAATCTCGAGCAGAGAGACACAAAAATCAAAGGAGGGCAGCGTTTATTCACGTTGATGACTTTGATGGCGGTGATAATGGAGGGGCACTGTCTGTTGAGGGAAAGGAGAAAGAGGTGGGGGAGGAGGAAAGTAAGGCGGGTAGGCTGGGTTAGGGTAGTACCCTGGTCAGTCTCGGGGACAGCCAGACTGAGCTGCAGACAGGGAGCCGCAAACCCAGGGGGCTGGACGCCGCTCTCTCCCTATTTGAATGGCTGCTTGCTTGCCTGGACTATTTTGGTACTTCTATTATTGGCTCTCATTTAGTGTCTGTTTATTTAAATCTGCTTTCAACGGGAACATAATTCTCTTGATTATTGGTTGATGCTGCGACACAGTAGGAATACAGATAATTGTCACTGTGCACATTCTGCTGGAAATGTGAAATTATTATCTTTAGAGCTGTTGAGTAGGGTGTTTGAGCACGAATGTTATGCAGCTCAGGCACGCGGAATGTGTAGAGCACTAATTTGTTGGCTGCCTGGCTTTCCTCCGCTGGCTGGTCACCGAGCCTCTCCCAGGAACTCCGGCAGACACCCAGCTCCCGGCGCATCCTGCCAGTCACGCAGTGGCAGGGAAGGGGCACGAGGTCCTCCGCGGTTAGCAGAGAGCAGGGCGGCTGGACAGATGGCCGGGGGGGGGGCGCTGGGACCAAGGTCCCCCACCTGCCACCCTCCCTCCTCGTCACCTGCTCTGATCCCACAGGTCCACCTCCCCTGCACACCTAGCTCGGCCGCAGCACCCCCACCCCGAACGAGTGCCTCCTCATTTACAAGCAGCATCACTAATTGCTTTTTAGGGTCCCTTTTCTGCACTCTGTTCAAAATTCACGGGGCGTTCCCCAGTCCCTTTTATGCTACTTTTTCTGAACCTTTTCAGCCTCTTTTACAAACTTAGCACTTTCTGTGCCTCTTTTAGTCTCTGCGAGAAGAAAGAGACTCGAGAGGGGTTTTTTTGGCAGTAAAGCGCCTTCCCGGCACCCCTCCCCCCTCCCCCTCCCCTCCCCCACGCCCCCCAAGCACACGCATGGGCCCGCCTCCCGCTGAATGGGGCTTTGTGCGGTGAATTTCCGGAACATAGCCCAGTGCCCAGGCCTCTGTGTGAGCAGGGGGGCCCGGCCGGGCAAGGAGGCCCCGAAGCCCACCCCATTACCACGGTCACTGTTTGCCCTGGATTCTCTAAAAGGCCTATTGTTACCCGTTGCCAGGTATTCCTTAGCAACATTTAAGCCAAGCTGCCTACCCTATTTAGGCCCAAAACTTTTCAATGGGTTCCAAAACCCGTGCTTGTCAGCGCTGTAGACCGCTCCTCAAACAGCCCCCGAGGGGAGGGAGAGAGCAGTCCAGCCCGCAGCCGCCTCTGCTTTGCAAATATCTGTGTTTGCGGCTGCTTGGGGGCTTCTTGTCATTTGCCTGGGATCAGCCGGCCAAACAATCGCAATTAAAATTTCTCCCTCCCAACCCTTCCTCTCTCTTCTCTCTCCAGCCCCTCACCGCCATCGCAGACCCCTCTCTAACTTAATATTCATCTAGGACTGGGTTTCATCATACTCTGTAAGAGCCTTGCGACTTCTCTACCCTTTCCAAGGAAATTGCTTTATTATTTTAGTACAGTTTGGTGGGCTTGCGTGAGGGGCTGGAGTCCTCCCGGCTCTGGCCAGGATAATAGAATCACAGAGTCTGTGTTCTAGGAGGAATCTTAATGACGCTCCCGATGAGGGTCTGGAAGCGCAGATCCGGGAATGGCCTGGCATGGGTCACGCAGTGATCCACCGACAGATGGGCTTCCGGGACCCAAAGCCCCCACCCCTAGTCCTGTGCTGTGCTGGTCCCTGCAACACAGCCCTGGAGTATATGAGAAGCAGATTGTCAGGGCGAGAAAAAAAATCTGTATAACTCACAATTCTGGCAGGTTCTGGTTTCAGAGGTCTGAGACTCTCACTCCTTGCTTGCCCAGGCCCCAGGGCAGGAGGGTCCTCCAAGCCACCCCAGGCTCTGATTGCTGCTCCCTCTCTCCAGGGAGCCTGGGCATCTCTCCCAGGTCCTGGATTAAGGGCAGCTGGACTTAGCATCCTGGGATGACCTGCGCAAGGTCACACAGCACACAGGGTGGCACCAGGCACCTTCTACTGCCTGCCAGTCCATCAGGCCCAGCCCATCTCCTGCTTCTCCCAACGGGGGTCATTCTAGCCAAGTCTACCTTTCTCCATCCCTTGGGCACAACAAGCTCGCTCCAGCCCCTGGACCCCCACTGCCTGCTCGCCTCCCTGCCTAGAAGGCACCATCCCCAGCTCCTTTGGGAACGGGTCTCCCCCTCCCCTTACCGCTTAAGACAGCTCAAATGCCATTTTTTTTTCTCTTGTGCTTTTGAAATTCTTGTAACACTTATTACATAAATTTTTATAATTATTATTTTGACAGCTATTATAAGTGTCTTAATTCTCACAATCACTATTATTTAGAGATACATGGAATTTATTTGTTCCATCCCCAAATATAAACTCTAGGGGGGGGAACTTGCCTTTTTATCACTATAATTCCAGAGACTAATACTGTGTCTGGAACACAGAAGTTACATAATAAATATTTGATGAATGAATGAGTGAATAGTTGTGCTCATTGAGGATAGCTATGAAAATCATCGCTCAAGTCTGCTTATTCCTAATATATTTTTTCTAGGGCAGAGTGAGCAGCGTAAAAGGAATATTACTAGTTTATTTTAGGTACTTCCTGTAACCCAGGGTTTCCCAGCATTTGAAAGAAATCATCATCGTTATCACCATCACTCTTTGGTAATTACTATTGCGTTTCTAAGGGTGCTTTTAGACACTTTCTCCTAATTGCCTCCCCATGAAATTATCAGGGGCATACTTTATATCTGCTTATGTAGTGTGGCCCCCCGAAGATAAATCTAAGGCTTCCCTGAGCCCTAAGAACCAATTTTTGACTCCTCAGGAGTGACGTCACCGCCTTTCAGGGGACATCTGATAATCAGTAGAATCATTCAGAGTAAAAAACTACAGATTTTTCATGGCGCCACAGCACCAGGGAATTAATTCTGTCTCAGACCACAGTGAAGGAGCACCGTCTCCCAGCGTAGGTGTGGAAGCAGCCGGCATAAAGAGGGACAGAACGGGCAGGAAGGACGGGGGATGTGTTAACTTTGGGCTCCAAGCCCAGCCCTCATATTACACACTTCACAAAGGTTTTTTAAAGATCTTTAGAAAACCCTTTCAGCTTAGGTAAATGTGGTGTTAAACCACCAATCGTTAACCCTTCGCCTCTTCTTACTCAGCCCTTAATCAGATTATACAAAAACCCTTTCAGCAGCTCTTGCTTTCTAAAGCCGGCGTGTGATGATGAGGTGGAGTTTTTAACATACTGGTTTGGGAGTCTACATTTTAAAATTTCACAACTGGATTGTCCACAAAAATAATCTTTAAAAAAAATCTGCCTTGATTTCCAAAATCACCTGTAGATTACAGATCGACATCTCTATCTTCCTACATTCAGTATCTCATTTGTTGACTTATCAGTTCATCATTTATTGAGTCTCTCCTCTGTACCAGACACTGCACTAGGGGCTACAAGGATATGATCTTCTTGTAGCAGTTTATGTGAGTGTCACGTATTTGTAGGTTGCATAATTAAAGGCCAAATCATCATCTGGCCTTTCTGATACAGGTCATCTGTGTGTACATTCTTGATAATGCTACAGAATCCCAGCATCTCTTAGTTGAAGAGTTAGGAGTCTATCCATAGTGCGGAGAACACCTGTTTGGTTGCCAGCTGGCATTCCTCCTTTCCTCCTTGTGGTCACAGTGGTCCCCCTTTCTCTCTAGGGGAACTCAGCTCTTCTGGCCCCTGCCGCTCTGGAATTACTGTGGTAGAATCGTCACTCTGCACTTGTGTGGTGATCAGCTCCCCCGGCACCATGGAGTGCTTGCTGCCTGGTTTTCCCCTGAGATGGAGCACGTGGCCCCAAAGAGTCTAAGAAGAGCCCTTCTCCAGGTTGAGTGCTTCACCTTGTTAAGAATAATTCAAGCTTCTACCCCTTCTACTCGAAGAGCCCAAGGACAGGACCCATTTTAGGAGTTGATGCTCCCCAGGGATCATGAAGGCTGCCGTTACTCATGGCTACCACAGGGAAAGAAGGCAGAAAAGGGAGGGTGGGCCGACCCGGCTTCCGGAAAGGCAGGTTGAGGGCTACATTCCTGAGTGTCCAGTCGGGATTTGGACCTGGAGATAATCGAAGAGCTCAGAGTTGAGTAAGGCAGAGTTCAGACCTGGACAGCCAATAAATCAGGAAACGGAAAAAAGGGCCCAGATGATTGCTTCATATACCATTTGCTGGTTTTGCTGATTTCATAGGCTGGTGATAAGGTAAACCTGGCAACCGGCAGGCTGTGGGGCTGGCCACAGAGAAGCCTCTGAGAGGAATGTAATTTCTCCTTTTAGAAATTTCTTGATCCCTTGACTTCTAAGAAACATTTACTATGCAAGTACCTTCCTTCTTCTTTCTCTATTTGATATTTCCAGGTTTCTGTGTTCATTTTTCCCTTTCTTCATTCTATCATGCTTTTTCCATCTACTTTTGTGGTAGGCTAAATAAGAGCCCCTTGGTCCCAAAGATGTCTGTGTCCTAGTTAGCAAACCAATGGATATGTCACCTTACATGACAAAAGGAATTGTGTAGTTGAGAATTTTGGTGCACCCCTGTAATCCCAGCACTCTGGGAGGCTGAGGCAAGAGCACTGCAAGTTCAAGCCTGGGCTACTTAACAACTTAGTGAGATCTTATCTTAGAATGGAAAAAAAAAATTTTTAAAGGGCTGAGAATGTAGCTAGCTCAGTGTGAAGGCCCTGAGGTTCAACTGTTGGTCCTGGAAAAAAGAAGGGGAAAAAAAGGAGAAGTTTGCAGGTGATATTAGGTTCAGCATTTCAGGATGAGAATATTATCTTGGACACTCTGGACTGGCAGGTGGGAAAGACCAGAGGACCTGTGCTTTGCTGATGGTGGAAGGAGCCATCAGGCAACAGACACAGTCCATTTGCAGAAGTTAGAAAAAGTAGGTAAACAAAATCTCCACCTAGGGATCGCAGAAGGAATTCACCCATGCTATCCCCTTGATGTTTAGTCTCAAAAGACTCATTTCACACTTCAAAAGCAGACAGGTTTTGTAATGTTTTGTGGTAATTTTTATAGCAGTAGTAGGAAACTAGTAAAACCCTATTTTTAAATTATTCCAAATCTAATAGACCTCCCATTCTGCCCTCTTTTTGGAAATCATTTGAACTAGTGTCATGGACATTGCCACTCTGGTAACCTCCCTGTACTTTCTTCTCTGCCTGCATCATGTTAACATCGCCCCCTACCTGGAAGACACTCATCTGGGGAACTTAAAGCATTTTTTGGTTCTTCTTTTATTCCATATTTTCTATGAAATATGGACCCATCAGTTTCTCCCTGCTCACCTACCACACCAACTACCCTAGTTCAGACCTTCAACTCTGAAAGCAGATAATCCTAAAAACATTTTAACTGTCCCTCACCGCTAGTGCATCCATAAAAGGTCATGTGTGATGCCAACAGTTTACCTCCAACAACTGAGCAATTGTTCTTCTACTTGGAAACATTAACTGGCTGTATCACCCCGGACCAACATACTCGCTAAGTAAAGTCCGAAGTCTGTCATGTTCAAATACCTTTAGCACCTTGTTCTACCATTTTAATATCATCCTTTATAACTCCTTCTCCCTAAAGTGCACACATGCACACACACACACACACACACACACACACATGTAGAGACACTGTGTACACACAATGCACACACACACACTGAAATCACAATAGTTAACACAAAACTCCCCACTCAAAGCCTCTGTATCTTGGAGCATGCAGTTTTCCATTCCTCAAATATACTTTCCTTCCACCTTTTACCAGTGGAAACCTTTTCTAAACCGTCATCACCCAAAACCGGTGTGAAGCCTTTCCTAGCACGGCGTTTAATCCCTGCTCGGGCACGGCCCACTGTACCGCGCTCTCTCGTCGGTGCATCTGTACTCCCCACTCAAATGTGAGCTCCTTCACGGTAGGAGTTGTGGCTTGCTTCATTTCTCTTACCAGCCGAATTCCAATTTGCTGCTCCCTGGACCTGATCCTGTGAGAGGCCACAAGGAGGGAACTGGATCGGCAGTGGGTTTGTTTCTTACTCCCGCAAGGTATGAAAGGGTATAATTCAGGGAGCACCAGAGAATGCAGAGCACTGCTAAGCAGGTTCCAAAACCCGGAAGAACAGAAGAGAAAAGCTTCCATTTTCCAACTATATTCTCAAGAAAGGTCGCTGTGGAAAGGTGGAGTTAAAACACAATGGAGTAGCGGAGTCGGTTGCTTATAACTTGCAGGATAAATCTATGCCAAAGCACGACATAATTACACTTTCGAATGCTAAAGAAAGAAAAAAATTCTTTAAATGATCCATTACACATGGGGAAACACCAATAGCAATTACAGTTGATTTCTCATCTGAAATGATGGTGATCAGAAGGAAATGGCGTGACATTTTCAGATGCTGAAAGGAGAAAACTATCTGCCATAAATTCTGAGTTCTGAAATGACTAACACAATCTGAACAAAGATAAAGTGCAGACACGTTGTATGTTAAGGAATACTGCATGGCTGTAGTAATTAAGATAGTATAGTACTGATGGAGATAAAAATGAAGCGAAAGAAAGAATCCAGAAATAGTTCTATAGAAATACACCAAACTACTTTTTCACAAATGTACAAAAGCAACACAGAGGCGAAGGGTAGCTTTTCCAACAAATGGTGCTCAAGCAATTAGTTAGCCACAGTCAAAAAGAGGAATCTAAACCTAAACCTCATACTTTATATGGATATTAACTCAAAATAGATCATAAAATTAAATACAAAACATAAAACTATGAAGTTTTTACAAATAAAATAAGGAGAAAATCTTTGCGATCTAAGCCTAGACAGAGTGCTTACACTTGATACCAAAAGCATGATCCGTAAGAGGAAAATTTAATAAATCAGACTACAACAAAATTAGAAGTAGAAACTTAATATTCAAAATTCTACATTAAAAGGATAAACAGACAAGCTACAGCCTTCCATAAAAGTTTGCAAACCACGCAAATGATAAAAAGACAACTATCTAGAATATACAAGTAACTTTCAAAACTCAGTGGTAAAAACAACAAATGAAAACCAGTTAAATTAAAACTGAGCAAAATATATAAACAGATATTTCACATTATACACAATGGTACCTCAGTTCACAAACAATTCTCTCCACGTTTCTAGTCACAAACCATGTTGGACAAGAATCGAGTCAAATTTCCCCATAAGGTCAACATTGAATCTGACCATTGAATTTGATTCAGCTCTCGTCTAATTCAGTTTGTGAACACAATTGTGGAGAGAGTTAAGTTTGTGAACCAAAGTAACACTATCTATCATCTCTCTCTCTCTCTCTCTCTCTCTCTCTCTATCTCTATCTATCTATCATTTATCTATCTATCTATCTATCTATCTATCTATCTATCTATCTATCTACCTACCTATATATCTAGCATATATGCGTCGCAAGTAAACCTGTGAAAAGGTTTTCTACATTATTAGCAATCAGGGAGAAGTACATTAAAGGCTTAATGAGATAGCACTATATGCATTTCATAATGACTGAATTAAAAAATAGTCACAGCCCTAAATGGTGGTAGGGATGTAGAAAACTAACTCACACACTGCTTGTGACACTACAAGATGGCAAGATACCCTGGCAAACAATTTGTTAGTTTTAACTTACCTCAGAGAAATGTAAACTTATTTCCATAGAAAAACCTGTAAGCCAAATGCTCCTAACACCCTTATTTATAAAAGCCAACTCAGAGGTCTTTTGACAGCTAATGGATAAACAAAGTGTGGGACATACACACTATGGGATATTACTCAGCAATAAAAGATGATACACACAAAGACTTGAATAAATCTCCAGGAATCATCTACATTATCATATATAGATATAGATAATTATGAATATATATATTATATATATAGAGAGAGAGAGACAGAAAGACAAGCGCAAAGGATTGCATACTACATAACTGCATTTATATAATATCTTTTAAAATTACACAATGGAGGACATGGCAGTATCGGTGGGGGTTAAAGATACGGGAAAAGGCAGTAAGAGGAAGAATGGTTATAACAAGACAACAGGAGAGATCCTTGTGGTGATATAACTAGTCAGTGCCTTGACTGTGGTACCAGATACATATGTGATATATGATGCTCATGTGATAAGATTGCATAGAACTAGGCACACACAAAAATTAGTATAAGTGTATCTACAACTGAACAAGTTTGGTGGATGATATCAATATCCTAGTTGTAATTTTATATTATAGTTTTGCAAAGTGTTATCCTTGGAGGAAATTGGTAAGTGCACATGAGACCTATCTGTATTATTTCTTACAACTGAATATGAATTTCTCATTATCTCTGTAAAAAATTCAAATAAGAATGAAAAGAGATCATACAACTACCATACAATTCACCCATTCTACTCTTAGGTATTTACTCAAGAAAAATGAAAGTCAAAAATCTGTTAACCACCAAAATATCTGTCAACAAATGAATAGATGAATTCTGTTATATCCATAAAATGGAATAATACTAAGAATTTAAAAGGAATAGACTATCAATACACACAACATGGGTGAATCTAAAAATAATTATGTGGAATGAAAGAAGCCAAGCAAAAAACCAAAATGAGTGTGTACTGTACGTTTTCATAAAATTCTAGAAAGTGAAAACTAGTCCATATTGACAGAAAGCAGACCACTCATTGCCTAGGATGAAAGACAAAGTTGAGAAAAATGAGAGACAAATTATAAAAGGGCAGCAGGAAGCTTTGGGGGGCAATTGATATTTTTATGGTTTAGACCTATAATGCCACCCTACATTCTCCTGTTCAGAGGAAGGGCTTTAGGAAGGTGACTGGATGGTGGAGGTGCTGTATTCATCAGTGGATTAGTCCAGTGATGAGTTCATGGCTAACTGTGCATTTAGAGGTAAGGCCTAGCTGGAAGAGGCAGGTCCCTGGAGTAACGATCTGGAAGGATGTTATTTTTGTTCCTGGTTCCTCCCTTTGCTCTCTGCTTCCTGGTTGCTATGATGTGAGCTGGTTTTCCATACTGGGCCCTTTCACCATCCTGGTTCTGGCTTGGAGCCAGTCAACCATGGACCGAACCCACTGAAACTGTGAGGCAAAATAAACCTCTTCTCCTCTATTCTGGTGTCACATATTTTGTTCCAGTGACAGGAAGTCTGTATAGTATAGAAAACTCGTACTGAGAATGTGGTGATTACTGTGGTTTATACCTGAACATACAGTTCAGAAGCCTTTGGAACTTGACTGGAGGAGGAGTTTGAAAAAATTTGGAGAAGTGAGCTAGTAAAGCCTCAGATTGCTGTAGGCAGAACTTGGTTGATGATTTTGGTTGGAGCTCAGAGGACCATAATGCTGGTAGGAATGTACATAGTAAAGGCCAAACTTGTGAGATTTCAGATGAGAATGAGGACTCTATTGGAAATTGGCCTAGAAGTCATGCGTGTTTCATTCTGGCCAAGAATTTGTCTACCTTTTGTCCATGTTCTAAGATTTTGTGAGATTGGATTTAAACTGGCACACTACTTAATATGGTGGAGGAATTTTCAAAGAAGCCCAACATTCAGGCTGTGGTAGGAGTATTGCTATCTGCTTTTAGCCAGATCTACAAAAGCAAAAAGCAGATGAATGATTTTAAAAGCTTTCCATTTTGTCAGAAAAAAGTACCTGCGTAGATAGAGCAGAGGAGAGCTTGTTGCTGAAAAGATTAACATTAAAAAGAATCCAAGTACTTTGTACAGGTTTATATCTGGATGTCACCCCAAAGCCTCATGCACTCATAGGTGGGACTTTGAGGAGGTGATTGGATCATGGAGTGTGATTTATAGCTAAATGTGATGCTGGGAAGTGAATCCTGATCAGAAGAGGTAGGTCACTGGGGATGTGATCTGGAAGGGTCTGTCCTCCTCCCTCCTCCATTGATCTCTCTTTGCCTCTGACCACCATGCCATAAGCTCATTCTCCTCTGCCATCTTGCCCTACCTTGGAGCTGACTGGCCATGTACTTCTCTTGGCAATGTTAGAAGTGCAAATGACCAATGCCCGTGCACAATTCAAGTCTCTGTTACATTATATTTGCAAATGCCCCATTGATTGAAGCTAGTTACGTGAGTGATCCCAAATTCCAGAGGTAGACAAGCATACAGGGATTCTTGCAAGGCAGGCACTCTAATCACTGAGCTAAATCCCCAGCCATACAGGGATTCTGCTGGGAGGAACTAGAAAGTCACATGGTAACAACAGTAGATTTGAGAAATGAGGAAATTGGAAGACTAATGCAGTCTACCAACAACTGACCAATAAAGGGTCAGGAAAATGAATGCCATTATAGGATCATCTAGATTAGCAAACTTGAAAAAGTTGAAGGAAGAGCACTTGTGTGAGAAGAGCTCAGGTAACCTCAGGTGCCAGGAAGTCAGAGATGTGAAGATAAAGGCACAGAAACAATGCCAACAGCTATACAGCCAGACCGCAAAGGATAAGTCAACTATTTCTTTGTCCCTGCCAACATCCAGGCCCCTAGATTTTAATTTTTAAAAGGCCTGATTTTATCAATCAAGATTTTCTATAATTTTCTAACCACAGTGTAGGGTGTAGTGAGGCATTTAGACTTCAATAATTTTTATTCTTAGATGGAGTGACTTTGGAATGGCACTTGACTTATTGCAGAGGCACAACATGGGAAAGTCTTGCTTCCTGGATCCCCACCAGTATCTTCTGCTATAGTTTGGATCTTGAATGTTCCCAAAAAGCCCAGGTATTAAAGGCTTGGTGCTCCGACTGTGGTGCTGTTGGACGATGGTAGAATATTTAGGAAGTGGGGCCTAACAGAAGCAAGTTAGATCCTGGCCATTTTTATCTCTTTTGCTTGCCTGCTGCCAGGGGGCAACTGGGCCTCCTCTTCCGTAGACTCTTAGCATGATGTACTGTGCCACCACAGGCCGACTGACCGCAGACGGAAACCTCTAGAACCGTGAGCCAAAATAAACCTTTCCTTTTTTTAAAAGTTGATTTATCTGTCACAGTAATGGAAGGCTGATTAATATCTCTTTTCCACTCTTCACCAAGCCTGTTTCCTCAGTTACTCTTATAGGAGTCTTGTCTTTCCAATGTATTTCCTTTTTTTTCTCAAGATGCCAGAGTTAAATTTCTTACTTTTCAGTCAAAAATGAATTAATTCAGTATATCTCACCACTTGGGGTTACTCAGAAACGTGGCTTCTCTGGATGGAGTCTCTGCTGTCCCCGTGGCCATGTCGGTAAGGCAGCCCTCAGAGGGTCCTTCTACTCACGCCACCACTCTCAGAGCCCTGCTCCTCTGCGCAAGCTGCCCCTCTGCCCCTAACTTCCACTTCTTAGTAGTTTCTGCTTCCTGCCTTCACTCAGCGAGCTTGGGCCACGTCACAGTCCTTTACAGTGTCTCTGTTCCAGACTCTTCCAGAGGGAACAGTTTTCTGGGCACAGTGTCATTGTAAGGTGCTCAGAAATCTTAAACCACAGTATCTTTTAGGCTGCAGATAAATTCCTTTGAGGCAGGCATTGTTCCCATGACTGAATAGCTGTGGTCAAATTCTGGGGGTGAAAGTATCTGGACCTACCCATATTGTAGTTCCCTGAGACCTCAGGACCCTGCACATGCATTGGCCTTTGACTGAGTGGGAAACACGTGACAGTAAGACATGGAGAAGGGGTGGCAATAGAAGCTAAGAGGGTAAGTTCAAAATGAGGGTTTCTCAGGGGTGTCAGCCAGGGAGCAAGGGACATGTTCTCAAAGCTTATTAGAGAACCCTGGTGTGTACTTTCATAGGAATTTGGTTTTTCTCCGACTTGCTGAAATAAACCTAGTGAAGCCAGCCACGTGGTAATTTGGAACTACCGCAGAGCAGCGTGGGCTGTACAGGTCACCATGCCTACAAAGGCAATGAGCTAATGAGGGCCCTGTCAGGGACTCTGAGGCCTCCTGCACCCTGAAACAGGGTGACAGCTCCTCCTGCTCGTGGAGGGGAACATCTGAGACCTCTTTGGCATCTGCTTTTGTCTTCCTGCATGGAAAATGTCCAGCCAGAGGAGCGAGTCTGCCTTTTGGGTCGTGCAGAGGTATGAGTTAGTCAGCAGCCAAGGCAGAGTGGTGTTCTGTTAGAAAAGGCCTGGAGAAATCATCCAGGCTTCCAAGAGCATGTGATTCTGTGGAACCCAAAATGAAATGCAGTTTTAATGATGAGTACTAATTAGAACTTTGCACTTTAGAAAATGCTTTTAAATAGCTAATTGTAGTTCATCTTTGAGGGCTTACAATGGCCATATACTGAGCTAAATGTGCTGTATATCACCTGATTAATTTTTGCAGTACTTCTCTGAAATAGGTATGTGATTATCTCCTTTCTACAGATAAAGAAATTAAAGCTTCCAAAGCTAATATTGACATGCCCAGAGCCACATGGTTAGCGCCAAATCTCTGATATTTGTGTGTGTGTGTGTGTGTGTGTGTGTGTGTGTGTGTGTGTGTGTGTGTGTTGGTACTGGGGATTAAACCCAGGGCCTTTTCACTGAGCTACACCCCTAATCCTTTTTTTAAATTTTGAGACAAGGTCTTGCTAAGTTACTGTTTCAATCTGGGCTTGAATTTAGGATCCTCCTGCCTCAGCCTGCTGGAGGCTGGCATTACAGGAATGCACCACACACCTGGCTAAGCCTCTGACTTAAGGTCGTCTAACCCCCCAAACCCAGCCCTTTCCACCATGATCTACTTTGTTTTCTAGGTATTCATAAATCCCAGGGATACATTTATTAGCTCTACTTCAGAAGGAGGAATTTCAGCAACACTAAGAGAGTCCAGGTCACAACACTTAGTAGAGCATAGAGTAGAACAAGAGTCCAGACCTTCTGACACCAAAGAGACCCACCACAGTACAGCAGAAAGAATGTAGATAAAATCAGATAGACTTGCATTCAAATATCTGTTGCTGAATGTATTTACTGTGTGACTTTGACCAATTTCCTAAGATCGCCAAGCTGTAAAATGAGATTTTTATACCTAGATTTAAGGAGAATTGTAAAAATTCAATGAGGCAATTTACACACCAAAAATTAAATATTAATTTTCTTCTCGAAAATCTCTGCTCTTGCTACCTACATTAAAACAACTACAAACAAACAAACAAACAAACAAACAGAAAACTGCACTCACAATTCTGGCTAGAATTCACAAATAAATCCCCGAGAACAGAAGTGCAACTTACCAAGGCATATTGTCCTGAAGATTCTTGAAGCAGATGTTATTTGGAATCCTGAATGGAATTTCCCATCTGAAGAATTCCAATTCCCATATGAAGTGTGTTGGGGGTTGAATTTTGTCCCCAAAATGTTATGCTGGAGTTCAGAGTGTCATCTTAGGTGGAAATAGTCTTTGAAGTTGTTGTCAAGTCGTGGCGATATTTGATTAGGGTGTCCCTCATAAAATGGTGTCCTCATAAAATGTGGGAAATTTGGACACAGAGACAAGAGACTGCCATGTGATGAAAGAGACAGGAAAGGGATGAGCCTGTGTGCCAAGGGACACCAGAGATTGGTGGCAATGACCAGAGCTTGGAAGAGGCATGGAACAGATTTTCCCTCAGAGCCTCGAGAAGAAACATTGATGCCAGTCTTCTGGCCTCCAGAACCATGAGAAAATTAATTTCCCATGAAAAAACAAATTTCTGTCGTTTTAAGCCACTGTGTGTGGTGTTTTGTTGCAGAAATCCCAGAGAACTAATGACAGTGTGTTGATTGGAGCAGCTACCGCGTGCTGCCGATGAGATAAAACCAACACAAAGCTTACTGGCTTTAAGCAACGGCCAGATGATGTGTGTCAGCCACTCAAGCTAATCGAACCATGGACCGGGGACCAGCAGGACTGGCCCCAGCTGGGAGAGTCCCCAGAATCTGAGTCCAAACCCCAGGCTAGTCCACTAGATCAGAACCTACATTCAACAAAGCCCTCAGATGATTCTTCTGCCTGTGAAAGTGTGAGGAATACTGACTGGATGCATTGCAGTCTTGGTTTCCTTGTGATCGCTCAGGTTTCAGCATCGCGCCAGCCCCCCCCCCGAGCCCTCCCAGTACACCCTCGCTGACACTCCCCATATTTGCGCCGACCTATTACAGTCTTAATATCCACCAGTGCACTTATCGCAGCCTGAAATACTGCCCGAGACATGCTACAGACAGTTCAATAAGGACTTGAAGGAGATGACTGAATGGCCCATGTCTGAACCCTGACTCCTCCTGGAATGTCAAGGAAGGCAAGTTGGAGAGGTAGATTGAGGCTGGTCCATGAGAACCTTGAAGGTCAACCCAAGGAGGTCTGGATTTCTTGCCCATCATTGTTCTGTAGCTGGTTTATTAGACTTATGTCTACCTAATCATGGCAGTCTGGCGTTATCTGGTCTGCACACAAAGTACTTCTGTTATCTAAGAAAAGGAAAAGGAATATCAGAAGACCCAGAGAGCTTCGGGGATCAAATTTTCATTTAGAAATGGGAACCAAGACAGCAAACAAATGAATGCATCCGTAAACCTCTTCCCGAGTAATCACAGCAAAAGCAAGAGGAAAGGCCGTGTACCCAGGGACAACCACGCTTGCCTTTCACAAGATAACTTGGAATCTATACAGTCAACAAGTACCAGTTTTGGTGTCTGAAGGCTCACACTGTTAAGAGCCATTTTACTTTGTGCCATGTGGATGCAATTTCTTTGAGTTTATTTCCTTGCTTATAAAACTACACTGACAGCTTCCATCTCCTAGGCTGTTAAGAGGCTCAAAGTGAAACAACCCATATGCTGTTAGCACTGCCTGGCACACAGTAGGTGCTCAATGGATTTGAGTTGGATGTAGTTCTTGGCAGTTGGAAGATCTTATCCTTCTTTGATGCCTCAAGCTTGGACACTGAGATTTTGTCCTCTGAGTGACACACACACAACCGTCAGCCCCAGGCTAACCTTCCGTCCGTGATGGGAAGACCCCAGCAGAACGTCATTAGCACAGAAATTCTCTCCTGTGAGTAAGCATACCCTTCAAAAACCTTTCAAGCCTGTGGCCCTGCTCCTCAGAGTTGGCCTCCCCTATTCTCCACCTACATTCTTTCCTGGTTCTTCCCAACCACCTTTCACCTCTGCCTCTGAGGGGGGAGCTCTTGCTTCTCTCAGAAATGGTGTCTTCGGCAGAATCAAGTCCTTGGGGCACTGGAGTGTGCTCTGTTAGTGATCGAATGCGGCTTTGAGGGTGAATGTAGTAGTCGATAGTGACTGTTCACTGGATCCTTTTCTGAACTGTTCATTCTGCTTCTTGAACTCCCCAACTCAAGAGACTATGTGAGAGCAAAAAGGTAAAACGTACATGGAAATGCTTTGTAAAATCTAAATGAATGTAGGTGAAGAGCCTGTCATTGTTCCTGTATTGTTGAGTAGGATGTAATTGTCTTCGTGACATATGTAACCAGACTGCTATCTGGTTCTATGTCTGTTCTTACCGCACCTTTCAGATTAGTAAAGGTCTTCATTTTTTTCCTGAGTGCATGACCACATTACAAAAAAGAAAACACTTTCCCGGACCACTTTGCAGAAAGATGTGGCGTGTCACTGAATTCTGTGTGTGAGCAGATTGAATGCGACTCTGGGTGCTGGAGTGTGAAGATGGTTGCTGCCATCTTGGGCCAGACGGAAGACCCAGCACCTTAAGGAAAGTCGAACAAGATGGCAAGTTGCAGCTGTGTGGAGCTTCGGTACCAGCCAATTGCTTACCACATGCGGGCCGGGATGTGACTAAATTTCTAAACTCCAACCACTGATATATTGGTCTCTGTTCTGAAGTTTAACGGGCAACCTGTACCCTAATTAATGCAGCATGGATGTGCCATGATGGGTTTGTGTTTGCTGTGATGTTTAGCCCTTTACTCTCAGAGGCTGGAGCACAGTGCTAAGATGAGGAGTATCCTCTCCTGCCTGGGGCAGGTGAGTCCATGCAGTTTCTAGTGGCCTCTAACTTGCACCTGTGGGCTGAAAATAAGAGTGGATAGACCTACAAACACATGCCCACTACAGTGGAAGGGAAGCTTTCAGTGAACACACCACCTACAAACAGTGCAACTATGCGCAAGACACAACTAGAAAAGGTACATGGTCTTACAGCATCATGAAATTTAGTCACTCTGTTTTGGAAGACATTTTGCAGTATGTACTAAAGTAAAAAATGTGTGTGTCCTCTAAGCCATTCTGCTTTTCAGTCTCTGAAGGCAGATTCATGGATGTGTGGGAAGGTGACCTTAGAGGGACAGTCAGGCAACACAGCTTGCTGCGACACACGGCTCTCTCCAGGGTGTAGATGTGTACTTTGAAACCTCGTGTTGCCTTTTTCTGGAAGCAGATTTACTGTTCCTGCCCTAACACAAATATAACGTATACATATATAAGACATACAGCTATCTGAAAAAACACAGTTGTAGGATAGCATGTAAAATGTAACATCATACATATTTCTATAAAGCACACAGACACACACACTCACACACACACACACATTAGGTGTTTCTAAAGCAGGGGGGTAAAGCTTAATTCCTACCAGTTAACAGTGACTCGCTCTGGAGTGATGACTAATTTATTAAACCTAAATGCTTTACAGTGGACATTGACTTATTCATTACATGGTGAGTACAATTAAAACATTTTTAAGAAGGGGGTATCAACACCATGTAACCAATATTTTCATTGATAACTCTACAGATTCCAAAAGTATGTGACCATTTTTTTCAGTAAATCTATATTGGGGAATGAGTGGAAATTTAGAAGTTTGGTTTAACAAGGAAACCAAAACCTAATTTTTTTGAAGTTTTTTTTTTTTTACATGCTTTTCTTTACAAATGCTTTTCTCTAAGGACAAGCACTTCCATAAGATACAATTATCAGGAAAAAAATCACTTTAGTGATTCTCCTAAACATACTGGAGTCTGTGCCATGGGCACGGCTGAGTTCGTGTGGTATGACCTTGGCTTTGCGGGCACAGTGCTTCGACACAAAGACAGAAAAGAGAAGTCTAACCCTATGGTCAAAAGCAAGTGATGGCCGATGCTTGGGAATCCCAAGGAAAAATCCATCTGCTAATCCTCTGAATGCTCCAGACCTGGTTAATGGGTTGCATAACTACAAAGCCTACCTCAGCCAGTGTAGACCAACATGAACCATTCTCTTAGAGTCTCTTGAGTCCAACAGGACCATTTTTCTGTGTAGATAAAGTAGGAGTCAGGAGTCCCTCAGCTGCAAAAGTTCTCTTTCCTTCTCTCTGTTATCATCGCCTCATCTCACTTGGCTGTATTTCCACACAAGGGTCTCACTTCTCTATGGGCACCGCCCTGGAGATGGTTTTAGGTAGCATGCAGGTGAACGTTTGGCATTTTTACAAATACATACATATATGATTTGAGATATGCATATCAAGTTTGTTGTATGTAGTCCATCAAACAAGTGACTTCACGTATTTATTGATTGGATAATAAAGCAAGCGTTTGAGTACAAGGCACGAGTTAATTTCACGCGGGTACGGCAATCACACCGATGCTGCCTCTGGAGGAGTCACACGGACCTGACCAGCCTGCAGCAGCAGCGTGTCCTGCAAGGCAGCCTGCATTGCAGGCCCGTCTCCTCTGCCCACCACGGCCTCTCTCTCTTCCGTGCGGCCGCGCGGTGCAGTGCGGACTCCGGAGAGGATTCCGCGTGGCCTGAGCCACTGCCAGCTGCGGATGGACTCTGACTGCCGAGCGGGACACCGGGAGCACGGGAGCCCTCCACTCGCAGGGTGCACCGTGGGCCAATTAAACCAGAGTCCCTGCTATGAGTCTCTTTCAATAAGGGCCGAGGTAGCCAGCCGCGGATCTGGGTGCCAGAGTTGCCACCGGCTACCCCAGTGACGGAAAGCTAGTCAGTCTCAAAGAAATGACACTGCCGGGGACTACAGACCGTCAGGGCCTTTGCCCTCCAGGAGTCCTCTGCCAGAGGCCTCCCCTCCCGCAGACGCTTGGCTCGCCCTTCACCTGCGGGCCCTCGCTGCCGACTCTCACCGCCGCCCAGCAGGGCTGCTCCCTTGCACAGCACTGTCCTACTGTTTCTTCTTCGTAATCCTTTCCGTTCTCCAACATATATAATTGACTCCTTCCTTATCCTTGTTGTTAATGCCTGCACTACCCCTCTAACAACGGAAGCTTTCCATTCTTTGGAAGGCAGATCTTTGTCTGCTTTCTTCCCTAAATATCTAAGGAGCCTAGAGGGGCCCCAAGTGCAGGGTGTACGGTGGGTACTCAACAGACATCTTCGACACGAGTAAAAACCAGAGCTAGAAAAGGCCTGACAGTTCGTTTGCTGAATTGGACCTTCTCACTGAACAGATGGGAAAACTGTAGCTCAGAGAGGAGAAGAAATGGACCTAAGGTTGGAAAGCAGAGCGGGGCAGGGGCTGGACTGGGACTGGACACCCTGCCGTACACACCAGCCCCCGTTCTCCGCACAACCTCCCTCCACCCTCTTACGCAGGTTTACGGCTTCAGAGTCTGCACACAAACAGATCCAAACGGCAGACCTCGAAGCGCAGCCTTTGCTTCTGCCTGGGGTTTCCGAATATCCGTGCTCTGCTTTTAGAGGACGCTATTAGCCCTCGACCTTGATGGATCGGACTCGAAATCGGAGAACCCCGCTGTCCTGCATCAGTAATCACTCAGAGCCTGGAGACCACATAGTGAGATTGGTTTTTACCAGCTTTTTTTTTTTTTTTTTTTTTTTTTTTTTTTTTTTTTTTGCAGCGATTTTGTTTTGTTTTGTTTTCCCTAATCTGGGCTGAAATGAAGAAGCTGTGAGATGTAGGCTTTGAATTTTGTAAATGAGCCTGCTGCTTGCTGCACTTTTCAGCAAGATAAGGCCCAAATGGCATTTGCAGAAATGCTGCGCTATCTCTCCAGCAATCCGGCTCCTCCGCGGGCCCCTTGGTAACAGCTTGGCAAATCCGCAAAAGGAATGCGACTATATAGTTTGTGTGTGGACTGCGGAGTTATTATGGCTTCCAAATTGCCTAGCAAGTCATTAATCATAGGCCGAGATAGGCCATCGTAGCAGCCCGCAGTGAAAGCACCCGGTATAATGGCAGCGAAATCGTGTTTAACATGCAGCTCTCGCCGGCACAGATATGGAAGGGGGAGAGGGAAGGGGAAAAAAATCATCCCCCTTTTAGGAAAGAAAACTTCTACTTATCTTTGATTTGCATTCAGTCCTCCCTCAATAGTCCTTAAGCCTGTTATTTAATTCATTTTGGTGCCAGGGTTCATCACAAAGCAAAAACCCTAAGCGAGACCTATGCAGTCTGTGACCTCCAAACCCCCTGTCTTTTCTTGTCAGTTCTATGTCATTTGTGCAGTTGAACTCCACCAATTTGAAATGCTGACCTCTTCCATAGACAACCTTATTCTCCTTCTGTGAAAGAAAAGCCCAGGGCCGACAAACCACTCAAGCGGGAGATGGCAAGAAAAGAGAAAAGTGGTTGACTCATAAATCAATTTCCACAGCCCACCCAAAACCCACATGCACATTGAATTTGTATAAATTTTTTAAAATTTGCTGAATGGGTTTATAAAGAAGAAAGCTCCAAGAATAAAATTTAAAAAAAAAAGAGTTATGAATTAGAGCCAGAAAGAATGGTAGTGGACACCCTGCTCCCAGCGGGCTAGAATCACACGAAGGGTTCCCCCCTCTTCTTTCATACCTGGACTCTCTGGGGTGGCTTGAAAAGAAAAGTAGAAGATAAAGTGCAGGAACAAAGTTCCACATCACTGGCAAAGGCCTCAAAGGGGGGTGGGGTGGACTGCAAGAGCAGGATTTAAATTATGGTGCCTCAGAGTTGCTGAGCCCAGGTGTGAACCTGTCCGTGGTCATCTGTAGTGTGCAATGTGTGTGCACATGTACCCAGATTTGCCCTTGTTGGGCCCCAGGCCTGCCCTCCTAAAATGTAGAACTTGATCAAACCGAGACACCTGTGATTTATATAGTCAACTTATTTTCATGCTGTGTCTATGACCTCTCTTAAATTTTAGAGATTTTCTCATCAAGCCAGTCATCTACTACAAAAGATGATCAAAATATACGGTGAAAGTTTAATTTTAAAAAATTAGTACAGTGAGACATATTGCCATTAATCCCCCTCAAAGTCTTTGAACATACTCATCCCCTCATTCTTGCCACTTTCTGAAGCATGTCTGGAAGTCCTCTTTCCTGAGTGTCTTCAAAGGTATGATATGATGAAAAGCGAATGCTGCTGCTGGGTGCCGTTCGACAGAAAGGCAGCTCGTAAAAACATGACGCTGTGTCCTCATCTACCTCGTTCCCCGGATGTGGCACCATGCGACTTCCGGCCTTCCCTAAAGTCAACATGATCATGGAAAGTGCAGGTTTTGAATCAATTCAGGACATCAGGGCAACCAGGACAGCGCAACTAAAGACACTCAGGAAAGAGGACTCCAGAGCTGCTGCAGGAAGTGGCCAGCATGATGGGATGAGTATGTTGAAAGCAAGTGGGAATATTTTGGAGAGGATTAGTGGCAATGTGTCTTCGACTACGAGAAATATTTTTTAGATTTCAACATGCACCATAGTTTTATATCACACCTACTGTACACTGTTATTTAATTCAAATCTGCACATATTGAGAACCTTCTGTGTTTCTGTACTAGGCACTGGGAATTGAAGACACAGTCTTTTTCCTGAATATCTAACAATCAACTGTGTAAATAAAACATGTGTAAATAAACTCCCTGATAAATTATGATAAAAAATTATGAGAATAGAAATATGAGCTTCTGCTTTAACACGTGAATGAGTTTTCTTAGATTTTTTTTCCCCCTGCACGCCCATTTTCTTGCTACAAGTATTTTTAGGCTGAAAAGACAATTCCCAAATCAATTTGCATTTTGCTGAAGTCTGTTCTTTCTGTTTTCTGGACCTCCTGACACCTAAAGAGTAAAAATGAATAGTTTCCATCTTGGGTTCTGAAAATTGAGTTTCCCCCATTATGAAGCACACACTAATGAACTCTTTTATTTCAGTTACTTTCCAGATTCATAAAACATTGTTTGACAATTAATGAGGATGCACAAATTGTTATAGCTGAATGAGAGAAAGCATCACAGAGTTTCCTGGCTCCTTTTCTTAAGAGCTATTGTTCTGGACCTACAAAATGCTCATTGTAACTCCTGGTGGCCAATGTGAAAAAGTTTACCATGTCTCTTCTTTTGATACACAGGCTTTACTGAATAAAAGTGAATCTGGAAGTTTTTCTCAGAGTTCTAAACATAATTTAAAGTCTTTGTATTTTGATGGCTTCTTCCACCCTAGGAGGGAAAAAGGCAGGGTTATAAACAAGTAAATTGGGGAATATTGTGATAAGGGCCACTAAATAACAACAGAATATGTGAAAGTTCCAGAGGAAAAAGTGATTAATCTGTGTAAAGTGGGACCAAGGAAGATTACCTGGAGGAAGTGATATTTGAGACACCAGATCGACAAAGAGAGCACGTGCAGAGATACGAAGGGGAGAAAAAGCAGAATGTGTGTAGAGGACTCTAAGAAATTTGGTGTTGTGCTGGGGTACAAGGGCCAACAGGAGTGGCTGGAGGTCCGGTGGGGCTGCAGACCGAAGTCAGGCCACAAAGCCCTTGGGAACCATTCATTAGGATGGAAGTTCCGTGAGAGAAGCCGCCATGTTGGTTTTATTTTGGATCTCACTGACATAGACTAGCAGGGTGCTGACATGTAGCAAGACCTCCATACATGCTTGGGGAATGATTAAAGAAACTATTCTTTAGGGCAGTGGGGAGACCATAGAAGCGTTTGAAACAAGAGAGAGATCTGATCCCACTTAAGAAAGATCACTTTGGTGACGGTCATGGAATCTATACATTATTTTTAAAGCACTCAGGTGGCCACGGTTGGAGAAGGAATTGGTGACTGTTGCAGACGGAGACATCCTGGGAGAAAACATAAACTGCTGAAGAAAGTGAAAACAACTATGGAACTGAGAATGCAGAAGCCGAACCTAACAGGTCAAAACAGGGATCTAAAAAGTCTGGATGCCGAGAAAATTTTATTCTGAACCAGACGCTGATTGCATTTTCAAATAACACGCTCACAATGTTTCCTTCAACTTCTGGGTGCCTTTACAGGCAAACTATTTCTAAACTTGAGAGGCAATTGTTCTAATCCTTAATCTGAGGAAAGAGTAGAATAAATGATTTGAATGTCTTTTCTGCTTTCCCAGGATTTTAAGACATCATGCAGGACCTTTGGAATTTGATGATATTCACTGGGAAGGAGGTGCAGAGGACGAGAGAGGGTCAGTGCCCAGTCTTCTGGTTGGAAACCAAAATTTGGAAGATAAGTGGGATGTGGTTGTTTGAACTGTGCTTCTTTCAGAGCCAGCTAAATCCTTAATGAGGGCTGGATCCGTAGAGGCCCTAAGAATGGGGAAAACCGGAAAGACAAAATATGTAGTTCAAAAGCAATGTCCTTGCTATGGGCAGATGTCAGTAATGAGAACTGAGTGGGAAAATCTACCTGGTACTGATGGTCTGACATTCTGACAATCTTGAAATATTGAGAAAACAGTCTTTTAAAAGACTATATCCAGAATTCTCTCCCTGCATCCTAATCTTGAACCGCCCAGTAGCTGTGTGATCTGGGACAAGTCACTTAATGTCTCTGGACCTCTGTTTCTATCATCGTGTGGCTCAGGTGCTTGAAGTGAGTGACGTCTAAGGTGCTGCTGCAGCCTATAAATGCTCAGGAGTTCCGTAAGAGAAATTCTTGGCTTTGTGTTGGGAAAGACCCTGTGTTCCGACTTAAAAGTCCAGGCAAACAATGAGGGTTGAAGGATTGGAACTCGATCCCAGCTGACGGTGAGACCCATGCATTAGTGCAAAGGGTACCCTGGGGTAAAAGCTACTGAGCAGTGAATCTTGAATCTCTTTGAGACCCAATATCTATCTCCTCCTTTCTTGTTGATAGAATCCTACCTGTTTTTGAAGCAGTGACGTACTAAATTTAAAAAGGAAAATCCCAGCCTTATTTTATTTTATTTTTGGCAGTACTAGGAATTGAGCTCAGAACTTTCACACTGAGCTACAATCCCCAGCCTTTTTTTTTCTTTTGAGACAGAGTCTTGCTAAGTCACTAAATCACCCAGTCTGGGGTCTAGCGTGCAACCCTCCTGCCTCAGCCTTCCAGAGTGCTGGGAGAACAGGCGTGCACCACTATACCCACCTCTCACCTCATTTCAGCAGCGAGCAGCTTAGCTGGCACAATTCTTTTTCTCCTTGTCCTTCCTCATCTTGCCTAGAAAACAGATCTGGTTGGGAGATGGAGCAATTGTCCTGGGACCACAAGGCAGCAAGCCAAATGCTAAGGATAGCTGAGTGGAGAGCTGGTCAGCACCTGTAACCATCGTCTCATTGTGAGGAATCATACACCCAGAGTGAGTGTGTACGTGCAGGCTTCTTACTCGGAAAAGGAAGGAGGGAGGAAAAGGATGGGAGGGAAGGAAAGAAGAAAGCCTGTCATTTGGTTCCACATTGTAGGTGGGATTTTCTGCGCATGCCATCAAATCTATTTCTGATGAAACTGATGACTAGTCCCCCTTGTGGTGTGATAGATAAGCTCACTTCCCTGCAATGTTTATTATGCTTGGGAGATATGGATGTAATACATAGCTGTTTCCAGTTTAAAAAAAAAAGAAAAGAAACTTGCTTGTAGACACTAAGAAAACTAAGCGAAGGTTCTCCGTGGCAGAGACCACATCCGTAGCCCTACTGCACAGCACAGATAAATATACGGTTCGTATGAGTTAAATGAACGATGAAAAGAAGGAAACAATCTTTTCCACCGGAGAATGATCTTACCTGTGTGGCCCCTGAGGGTTCCTCGGTAAGTCCGCTGGATTGCCGCTCCCCCGCCCCAGCTCAGCTAAACCAATCCTCAGAGATGCCACATAGCAACCGTGAGAGGTGCCGATCCGTTTCCCCCAGGGGGCTGGCGAAGCTGCTAGGAAGACCCTGAGACGCAGACTTCTGGTGTGCACTCGGCTCCTTGTGCTGCCTTCCATGGTGAAACTTCTCCAAAAGGTGCAGCAGTGCAGCCAGTCTGAGGAGCGGGGCCAAATTATATGCTGATGAAGATAATTTCCGTGTTATTAACCCCTAGCCTGGAAATAGTTTCCACGATGAGACCAATATTCAGCAGGGGCAAGATGAAGAGAAGACTCTTAGGGGTGTAGCACCCGAGGAGCTGGCTCCGTCGCCACCTGCGTCCATTTCCAGCCGTGCCTTCGAGTACACTTTTAAGGATGACTTCATTATTACTACTCAAGAGCCAGGACTGGCAAAGGATGACCTGAAAACTGAACCCTACTGTTGTAAATAAAGTTTTATTGGAACACAGCGACATTTGTGTACATATTGTTCCTGGCTCCTCTTGCACTATGATTGCAGAAACCAGCATTTTCCTAAAAGCTAAAAATATTTCCTAAGTCAGCCTCTATAGAAAAGTATGTAGACCTTTGATCTAAAAGATATTTGTCTTTTTTCTTCTTCTTCTTCTTCTTTTTTTTTTTTTTTTCATTGTCAGGGATTGGACCAGGCCTTCACATTGAGCTACATCCCCAGCCCTTTTTACATTTTTTATTTTGAGAGAAGTTGCACAGGCTGGACTCAAACTTACAACTCTCCTGCCTCAGCCTCCCATATTTGTCATTGTTTTTTTGTTTGCTTTGTTTTGTTACTGGATGCCCAGCCCCCGAGCTCACTTCCCTGGGATATTCTTAAGCATTTTGGTACAGCCCACCGCCACTATAAAAGCAGAAAGGACAAGCACTCGATTCTCTCACACCTCTTCCATTTGTGTCTCAGTCAATTGCAAACTCCCACCCAGATGTGGGCTTTATGGCTAGAAGCATAAAGAAACAGAGACAGCAGAGCATTTGCTGAGGTGATAATGTTAGTCGGGCTCTGACCACAGCCAGCCAGTTTCCAGCCAGTTTCCAGCCAGTGACACCATAAGCATCAGCGGAAGTCCAGTGTCTAGTCCTGGAGGTGTGTCAGCTGTGGTCACAGCCACGCCCAACTATGCTGGGGGATGTTTGCTCTGCTTTTCGGTCTCATTATTTCAGCTCATTTTCTGATCCTAGAATCAGCCTTTCCAGTAATTCTACAAACTATTCAGAGTGCCTTCTGTCTCTTTTTTAAGTTGTCCAGATTTCTCTCCCTAATAAAAATCTTTCCCACGTATACAGTACTTCGGTTAGCAGGCCACAGCTCACCTTCGCACAACCTGTCTTGTTCTTCTGACGACCCCATAAAGTACGTTTTTATGCCCAGGTAGCAGGTGAAGAAATTGAGGTTAAATGAGGATAAACAGCCTCCTGAGTCAACACCGACGTCCCTTTCGATAAAAACAGGACTCTTATTCTACTGGGCCAAGCAGGCAAAAGTCTCTTTATAACATCGTACTTGCTGGTTTCACTTATAAATTAAACAATTGCCTCTTCTCTTCAAAGCCAGCAGAAAGTCAAGGGTTCTGTTAATGCTTACCAGCATCTTGTCATTTTTTTTGCCTCCTTTATTCATGTCCAGGTGGCTTTATTTTTCATTTGAAAATGTCATCACCACGTCATTAGCAATGCACTGTTACCTGACAGTAGGAAGAAGCGTCCCCGGGCCATATGGCTGAGTTTAATCTACACGGTCACGGTGTAATCCTGTGGAAATGGCTTCCCTTTGCAATCAAAACCGAATTTCACACTTTACCAAGATGGGGACAGCTTCTGTCTTCCTCAGAGTAATATAGATCTCCCCAGGCAGCCAAGGCCAATGGAAATGGCTTTCTTCTCCAGGCCAGCAGCAGGTGGGGGGCAGGGCTGGGAGGTCGACATGAATGGGAAGAGGCTGGAAAGGAGAGGGAGGGACACGCAGGGAATCTGAGTCCCAAGTAATCCTCTCCATTCACCTCCTCCAGATGGACCACTGGGGACGTCCAACCCCTGTAACTCTGGAAATGGGAATTGAGAATATAAGCCACCTTTGTGGATTGGTGGCTTTATGTTATCCACAGTTGTCATTTCTAAAGTTGATTTTCTGGTGTATCGCCCCCCAAAGGCTAAAATGAATGATCCCTTTCCACCTACTGGCCTTATATCAGAACCTCCTACATAATCAAAATTCCCAGTAATATATATTGTAAACAAACCTCTCCCTGTTTATTCTACTACAGTCCACCTCAGTCCAGTGTATGAGAATTATTGGAGGAAATATGAAAAAAACAATTGAATGACACTAGTGAAGCAAGACAAGCGAGATAAAAGAATGAGCTATTGCTTTAAAAAAAGAAACTTACCAACTGGTAAAATTGTCTAAAATGATAATACTCAGGGACTCAGGGACTCAGTGTTGAAATTGATACACGTACTATTGCTGATGAAATTATATTACATTCGACATTTATGAACACAATTAGGAAACATGAATCCAAAAGACCGCAAAAGGATTATTTTATCTGGAAAAGCATTTTACTTTCTATAGATCTGTCTTGAGGATAGTTGTGGACATATATAAATGTCTGATTATAAAATTTTTCATTCATTTATTCACAAATAGCAAAAAAATTTAAAGAAAAAGAAAAATCTATTGATGTAAAAACACACAGATTAGTTTGGATGTTATTGTACATTCATGAAACATTTAAAGTTGTGGAAGGGTGAAGATTCAGAAACATGTAATTACTAGGTTTTGTAGTCTCTGTTTGACCAGTAAACTGTAAGGGGAACATGATGGCTTTCTTTTCTGTTACACCCTGAGGGCCCCAAACATGACATGGGAAAATATTTGTTGATTTAATAACCGAATTAATACATATTCTTATTATAAGTAGAAAAGTGAAAGATATGGGGGAAACACACATATATGTGTATATATTAGATGCTGACTTTTTCTCCTGCTGGCATTCTCTTCATTTATATATATGACATCACTGATCTATTTACATGTTAGTAAGCATAAATCAACATCACCATTTAAAATTCTGCATGATATGATATTGTGTGCACTTTAAACAATTATTTGAGCCAATACTCAACATTAAAGTTTCAAGTTGTTTCAGATTTTTAACTTCACAAAAAAGATAATATAACGCATGCTTTTCGGTTGCCTGCCTTTTGTATACATCTGATTTTTTTCTTATTAAAGATACTCAGAATTAGCAGGTCCAGGAACAAATTAGTTGTTCCTTGAACTACATGCCACATGAACTTAGATGCCACACGATAAGTGCTCCTTGTTTTGTGTGCCCCAGCGAAGTAGGGTGACCCTTCTGAGAATGGGGAGATAAATGTACATCAGGCATCACTGTGGCTTCCTCAACTAGAAGTTCTTTGGAGAGAGATGTTGTACTTCTTGTGTGCTACACTGTCCCCCACATCTGACTTCCATCTCCCCAGGAAATGGAGACTTTGCGAATGAACAGTGAGGCTGAACTGGTCTGTCCTGGGCCTCCTACTGTGGCTAAGACATCTGGTCCTTCTGTTTCATCATGAGTTTTTAAGGGCTAACATCCCATCAGTGATCTGCATGGACCACCCCTGGGTGTAGCACTGTGGACAGACACAGTCTGCAGTGGTCATTTCAGCAGTTCTTTGCGACGTGGTTGTGTGAGTGGGCGGGGCACTGCTCATAAGTCCAGCCTATATTTCAACATTACAGTATCTGAATCTATTAAGCCAATGTGGAATTTTTATAAAATGTCTTCAAAGTAGACTTTTCTCTTCAACCCTCCATTATTTTGTCCAGCAACCCTAAGGCAGTATTACATGTCCAGGACAGAATCTGGATAGTGAAGAAGTTTGCTCAGAGAAGAAGGTAAAAGAGTGAACAGAGTAGAGAACAAGAAGAATGTGTCGAAGATCATCCTTGCTCTGTAGAATCCAAGACATCAAACAGTAATGAGTGCAAAGTAATGACAGAGAAGCGGATGAACTTCTGCAGGGGTATTAAACAGTCTTGGCATTAAAGATGGTACCTTTTCTTTTTTCCTTCTACTTTTTTATCAGTGTGTTGGAACTTGAAACAACTGCTTGGGGGTAAGATCACAAAGACACAGTGACACCAATCTTTGAGTTTGGGAGTTGAGGCAAATTTATCCTCACATCGCAGTGAGGTGCAATAAGAATGATGTCCATCCATGAACTTCTGCAAACGGTTTTCTGAAAATTGTCCTTCGAGGGCCAGTAGAAGAGATCGCATTTCTGAAGGGCTATGGAATGCGAGGAGGGTAAAACTCCTAGAAGATGAGCCAAGTGGCGGGATCCCAACTCCCAGCCCTCATTCCCCCTGGTGAAGCAGGCACTTCATGGGGCCTAGTCTTTCTCTTCCACAGAACAGGCTGATGACTTGCTACCTGTTCCGCCAGGCGGAAGTGAGTAACAGCCTGCTCCTTCTAGAAGAGGACAGCTGTTTTCCTAGAGGCCCCAAAACTCTCCACACCTTTAGACAGCCTCCCTGAGAGGCACAAAACTCCACCTCCCAGCACCCCAACAGTGTAGACCCCACAGAACAACAAACAAAACTCCCCAATGACTCAGCTGCGGTGCAACATTTTGCTTCCTAGATGTACTTGCATATATTGTATAGATGTATTTGCACATATGGAATTATTTTCTTTACACACAAAACCAAAAGATTAATTCCTATTTCTTTTTTTTTTTTTTTTTTTTTTTTTTTGGCAGTTCTGTGCATTGGGGATGGAACTCAGGGCCTTGGGTTTGCTAAGCAAGTGCTCTACCATTTGAGCTAAATCCCCAGCCCCTCCTATTTCATTTTCAACTGAGTTCTTTGGAGCATTTCTTACGTGCTACATACCATGCTAAATACATTTCCATACTTATCTTCTTCTGTCCTCACCATTAACCTGGCAGAAAGTTTTTACATTTCCTCTGATGTAGAGGAAGAGACAAAGGGTCAACTCCCCAGCTTACTTGACAGTGTGTATCAAGAATCCCAATCCTATCTCTTGCCTCAAATCAAATATCTCCCAGAACAAAGCAATACTCAAAGTAAAACCAAAGCACCTAGTTCTAAGGACTTCTGCCTTCATATCTTTCTTCCTTTCGTAGGTACATGAATGACAACTATGTGCCAGATAC
The DNA here is from genome assembly GCA_004026905.1 of Hystrix cristata. Lineage (NCBI taxonomy): Eukaryota > Metazoa > Chordata > Mammalia > Rodentia > Hystricidae > Hystrix > Hystrix cristata. Next base: position 42,287 of record PVJO010008463.1, on the reverse strand, counting down.
TGTTGAAAAAGGGGACACAAGTGTTGGTAACACAAAGACCATGGCAAAGAACATGCTGACTATGGGCCATGCTTTCAGCAGGAAACAGGCATGGAACTGGCCTCTAAATACTACTGGACAAACTAAGGGCTGCCTTATGAAGGGAATGGGGGGGGAGTTTGGAGTCAGGCAAACCTAAGTTCGAATCCAGTTTCTTTCATTTCTGAACTATGTAACCAGGGATAAGTCCTATAGCCCCTTTGAGTCTCACTTAAACAAAAAATATACCACCTTAAAGGATTATTCTAATCATCAACAAACCAGAGGCTTGACCCTTGAACAATGCTCTTTAGTCAGCATATAAGTGCAAGTCATTTCTCTTGTAGGCAAGGCACCTAATGGCTTTTTGGGGAGATCTGTCCATCTGTCTACCTGTGGGACCATCTCCGGTGACCCCTCCTGGGATCCAAAGCCAAGACTTAGGAAGCAGAAGCTGGAGCCATCACCAAGCATCAGGACCCTGCAGAGTCTGCATGGAGGCTGAGGCAGCTCAGTCTCCTTTGCTTACAAACCACTGCTTCTGTGGCTGGCTGGGATTCACGGGTGGAGGGTCAATTCGCCATGGCGGTTTGTATCTGGAGCGAGTCTGACAGGCTGGGAGAGGAAGGCGTTAATGTTTTCTGACAGGCGACCCCTAATTGTGGGAGCTTTTCTTCTGGGCCTTTCTGTGAAATTCTGACTTAGGCGAGGAGCATAACAAAGTGGTCGGGCTTTGAGCAGGGCTTGCACTACACTGGGCTGGGGGCTCCGTGGGGGTGGGCTGGCCCGGCATTATTCATGAAGACTTTCAGCTGTTTTTGTCTTTTAACTAACCTTTGAGTTTGATCAGAGGGCTGGCCGGCCTCCCTTTCGCCAAAGGCCCTGCTGGCACCTGGACAATGGAGACGGACTGTTTTCCTAGTAAAGCGAGATGGCTGGGGGAGGCCCGGGCTGTGTGTGCCGGGGGTGGGGGCATCGCCAACTCTGCTTCTGTCTCAGTCCTAGGGAAGGGGTGGCTTCCCCAGCGCAAGCCGCCACCCTCAGACTGCTGCCTCTCCAGGCTCAACAACTTCATCCAAGCGGGCACAGTGGGCTGATTCTCCCCTGGAGGTGTACAAGCCCTGCTTTCTTCCTCCTCTCGCCCTCCCTCCTTCTAAAGGGCTCATTGGCTGACCAGGGCTCCAATTTAGATAGCTCTGCTCTTCTTTTTTCTTTCTTTCTTTCTTTTTTTTTTTTTACACCGAGTGTAAGAAAGAATGGCAAACTCAGAGAGCAAATGAATGAAGAGAGGGGAAGAAAAGGAAGACAGAAATATAAAAGGCTAGGCAGAAAGGACAGTTAGAAAAGAGGGGCCTGAGGAAAGGCGGCAGAAGCGGCGGGGTCCAGAGGCTGTGGGACCGGACGGCCTGGGGACCAGGAGCGCGGGCACGCGGGACAAGGCGTGGAGGCGGGGCGGGGATGGGGGTGCCCTCGCTTTGGGCAGGTGCAGAGCTTTGTCCCTCACATCCACTTCCTGGCCCCAGCGCCCAGACCCGGGCCGTCCTATCCAGCGTGCTTTGCACAGAGTGACTCCCCGCAAGGAGTGCGAGTTGGCGACTTTCCCCCGCCTCGTCCCCAAAATAGCCCTGGTGGCCGGCGCGTCAAAGGCGGCTTTGTGCGCAGCGCGCGGGATGCTCGGCGCCAGCTCCAGCCTCTCCTCCCCCTCGCCGTCGCTCCCCTCCCCTCTCCCGCATTCTCCTCCCCGCTCGGGTCACTCTTCCTTCCCGCTTTCCTGCTGCCCCGCCCACCCAGCCTGCATCTCCTCCTCCGCTCTGCCCTGCTCTCCCTCTCTGCTTGCTCTTCCCCTCCCTCCGCGGCCTCTCCTCCTCCACCTCTCACCTCGCACCTGTCCCTCCTCCCGCCGGTCCGGTCCCCAGGCCTGCCCCCGCTCCGCCCCGTCGGGTGGCCCTCGGTCCCGGCGCGCGCCCGCAGCCAATCAGCGGCCGGATGCGCGGCCGCTGGGATCCATCATTCAGCCGACAGGCGCTCGCAGCCCGCGCTCCGCCGCAGCTTGCTTCCTGCCATTAACCTACACACTCTCTTTTGTCACAACCTAATCTCGCGTACAAAGGAAGAAGGAATATAACTTCGACCTGCGCTGGGGCCCAGCCTTTCGCCTTCGCAGCCGGAGAAGAACCCCAAGTGTCAAGGGATCCGTTTCCCTCCCCACCTCTGACTCTGGCTAACCTGCAGTTTCTGGGGAAATCCCAAAACAAGCATTTCTTGGCTCCGCGTGGAGAGAGGAAGTTCAGAGGCCTCCCACACTGAGAAGGGGGAAGGGAAATGGGGTCGTTGGTGTTTGGTGCACCAGAGAAGCATCTATAGTGCTAAAAACCCCACAAAAGTTGCAATGACACAATCCAAGGTGTGGACAGAAGGCGCACATTATGACAACTAAGACCCAGAAATGTGGCCCACGTTTATGGATGTGTCCGTCCTCTTTCAGTGAGAGCACAAGTGGCTACGTGACTGAATGGGTGAGCGAAGGGAGCGCGGGGCTGCCCACCAGCAGCACATCTGTGTTTATCCCAACACGAACCATCAGGAAAAGTGCTGCTATCCGCTCACTGACAGCCCCAAAGCCCTTTTATTTTCTATTCAGGAGGTGATCCGTGCAAAAGAGGGTATTACTATTCTTATTTTCCAGAAGAGAAAATGGAGAGTAACTTCTTTGGCAACTTGCACGTACAAAAAGACGAAGTGATTTTCTAGCGTTAGATGTCAAGAGTTAGGTTCATCCCACCCTGGGAAGAGTCTTGCTGATAGCCCTGTGAGTCTCTAGAAATCTGACACAGGACTAGTGTGTCCATAAAAGTCTGTGGCCCGGTGGCCTGAAGACCCGTCAAGGTCAGCAGGAGCCTAAAGGAGTTTAATGGACATCCATGTGGGTGGGGCTGAGGTAGCACCCAGAGCTTGAACAAGGGGGAGCTCTTAGCACTTCTCAGCTGGAAGGGGCAAGAGGAAGAAGCTGTCGCTGGCCCTCAGCAACAGCTGTTTGTGTGGGGCAAAAACGTCTTCATTAGCTGTGACCTGTGACCAAAGAGCGGAGCCACTGCCAAAGCAAGTGAGTCTTGAGAGAGTAGGAATATGCCAACCTAGCCCCTCCTACCTTGCCAGCTCCTAAGGGTGCCACCCTCTGGCTCAATCCAGCAGGGAAGCCAGAGAGCCAGGGAGCCCTCACAATGGATTCTGGGAAGACCAGTGGCCTGAGATGTGGGGAAGAGCAGAGCAGGGCAGAGAGCAGATCTGGAGGGTAAAGGAAGGATTAGTAGTAACACAGCTCCCCACGGCTGGGAGCAGGGATCTAGGTCAGACCCTCCAAACGCCCCGTCTTCCGGCAACAGGGATGAACAGTGAACAAGACAAGTGAGGCGCCTGTCCTCATGGAGTTCACCCTCTAGTAGGCACAGCTGTTAACCATCATAAAAATCAAAGACACAGCATGTTCAGTGAATGGCAGGAGAGAAAATCAGGATACTGACAGGGAGAGGCTTTGGCAGGTGGAGAGTTGCTTTAACAGGGCAGTTAGAGAAAGCTTGCAGGAGGTAACATTTGAGGAAGGCCATTTGGACTTTCTAGGAAAGTCTGCCTGGATTCCGCTTCTACTATGGGACCTCCTCTTATGTGGTTTATGGGTTAGAATCAAGTATGGGCTGCGATTTTGATGCATCTAAGCAGTTTGCACAGAGAAAAAGAGAGACGGTGTGGAGGACTGACCACCACAGGCCCCAGCATTTGCACGCATCTGGTCATCCCCTCCACTAGCGCCTCTGTAGGCCCTTTATCTTGCTTCCTCTAACTGCTGTGAGGACCTAGGAGCTGGGGTGTCCACCCTGTGTTCTGACACCGCTAAGAGATCAGCAAAGTGGAGGTGCGTGCTCTAGGCCTCCCTCACTAGAACTCTGGGCGAATAGCGGACCGGCTTCTTTTCTCTTCTTTGGTGGACCCGTCTGCTGCTGTGAACTCGAGAAAGATTTTTTCCAGCTATCCCCTCTTACTCCCGTTTTTTAAAATTAAAACAACAACAACAAACCAAAACTGTGCCACGGAGGTGAAGGGCGTGCTCCAGGAGTTGTGTCCCAGCCTCCGATAATACAGGCAGGCGTTCAACAGCCCGCAGCCCGGCTGGGTTTTCTCTTTGCACCGCCCTCCCCCACGCCCCAGCCTTCTTAGCAGTTTCGGGCGCCCCTGCAGTCTACACTTGGTGGTCTCCAGGCCATTTTTGAATAGGCAACGTAGCTCAGTCAATAAAGTCAACGGGAGGAGTTTTCTTCCCCTGCCTGCCCCCCCCTCCGAAAAAATAGCGAATAGGGGCTGAGCCCAGGGCGAGGCCGCGATTGCTGGCCGCTGGGGTGGACACTTGGAGAGGCTGACAGCCCAGCGCCCCGGCCCGCCGCGCAGCCAATGGGCAGCGGTGATTTATGGGGCCGACCGCGGCGGGCTGAATGCGGCTTGTCAGCCTCGGTGAAGGGCTTCCCTTGCCGCACAAGCCCCGGCTTTGTGTTGCTTAGCGATTAGAGCAGATGTAATGAGATTTTGCCCAATCCCTGCATTGCCCTTTGCGAGCTTCGCCAGGCAAAATTGTGTGTGTGTGTGTTTCTGTGAATTTTTCGAGTTTGCCTTTGCACTTTGGCAAACAACGGCTAACTTTGCCTCGAGTCTAAGGAGACTGGATATTTTCCACGCGCAAGTGTGTAAGGGAGCACCTGTTCTGACCGAGGGAAGGGGGGAAATCCGCTTTGTGGGGCTGAAACAGTATCCTCGTGGTAGAGCCCTAGTTGTAAGTGACTCGCTACACTTTCTTTGCACACCTTATCTGGAAACTTGCAAAGGGAAATAAGTTAAATGAAAAAGAAATGGGGAGGGCGGATCCACCCAGCTCTGGTCCTCCAAATAAGATAAAAATAAAAGCAGGCATTAAAAAGCATTACTTCCCTCAAGTAAGCTCTAAATTGGCCCACTGCTGGCACAAAGTCCGATTATTTATGGCGAGGAGGAATTTACTGATTTTTTTCTCCCCTTAATTACGTGCATCTCTTTGAAAGGGGCTGAAGCCACAACGTGCCTTCTATAGAGGGTCATTTAGCAAAATGACATCAGGCGCTGTGTTGCGCTCAGCACATCGGGGCTTTAAAAAATGATTATTCTGCGGCTCTAAATGGTATAGATGTACCAACACAGACTAGATTTTTAACTCTGGAAGACGTGCTGGCTCCCAGCTCTTTGTTGGGTTTTGTAAGATGCGTTTTGCGCTCGGCTTTCCGCTTGGCTGGAGACACGCACGCTGAATCGCCAAGTGCAGTCCGAAGCCAGCGAGGAGCAGAGAGAGGCCCAGTAGGATTCTGATCACGTCCCTGCTAACTGACAAGAAGCCAGCCAGCCAAAAACCCACCAATTTCTTTTTGAATCTTGGTAATTGGGTACTTTTACACGCAGCTCACGCTATTCGGATGGAGCTGCAGGCTTACACAGGCCAGTGTCTCAAAGCGACCACACATTTCTAAGGCATATATTTATTTAAATCTAACTCCTTCCAGGAGGAATTTGTGTCTTTCGTGCCTTTTACTTAAAAGCAATAGGAAAGTGTGTGCCTCAGGAAAAGGAATGGAGGATGTGTGCCTGGGAGTGAAAGAAGGATGCACCCCCACTGAAGCCTGCACTTGGAGAGGGACCTGTCCCAACCCCCAACCTTCAGCCCCTCTCCCCTTCCGTCTACCCTGGCTCCACCAGTTTTTCAAGCAATTGGAGAGGCTCAGCGTTGGGGGTGAAGTTTGGAAGGTAGGGTGCAGGATCTTCTCTTCCTGGTCCACATTTTGGAGATTTTTAAATGTACAATTTATTAAAGGAGGATGCAGCCATTAGACCGTTTATGCTCTAGGGATGTGTATGTATTTGCAACAACAACAAAAAGGAAGAAAATAGAATACTGCTACTATCTTCTTCCACATTCATCAGGAAGTTACCACCAGGGCAGGACTAGGGAGAGCATGTTGTTGTTGCTCCCACTCTGGCTGTTCTGCGCCCACTTCTCCCTCCCTCCCCCCTTCCCTTTGGCATTTTGATAATCACTTGGCCAGGGCCATCCTTGGGTGTCAAAGAAAACTTAGAGGCAGCTGATTATTTTCACTTTTTAAAAAAGGAAAAAAGTTTTATTACGAAACTAGTTTGTATAAAACAGGGTTATACACGTTTTTGTAAGTTTATAATAAAACAGTAAGAAAAAAAAGGCAGTGGTAGAAATTTCCAAAAGGCAACCCATCAAAACCGTCTGGCTGCCACTCTTCGTTTGGACAGTAGCTGCATAAACTTTGTTCTTCTTGAACAGGATTTAATAACATCATTAATACATGAACAACGTTTCTAGAAAGTAAGACACATTGGTGCTGAAGTACATCTGGCGGCCCCTCGACCTCGCCCATGAGGACGGTTCTTCACAAAGTCCACGCAGGGGAGCTGGCAGCTGTAAGGTGAACTACACGGCTAAAATATGCAGAGGTAATAGCATTACATGTTAAAGTATCAAGATATACACATTTTAAACCATTTGTACAAAACTTCTATAAATTTTTTTCTCTCTCTTTCTCTCTTATGTACAAAAATATCTTAATATATCCCCAAACTGGTTAGGATAGATACAAATAGATTTTTCTTATAATAAAAAAAATTCACAAAGATTGGAAGCATTCTATGATGAAAACAGTAGAAAAGACAGTGAGAGGGGAAGGGTGGGGCTCAGGGAGGGGGCTCCTGGGAGAGGGTTTCGGGGGACTGAGTCTAGCATAGTTTCACTGCAGACTAGCGTCCCAAAAGACGCCAACCCATTTCTGAAGGGCTGAGCCCTGCCCTTTGAGAGAGGGCGCGAGGTGAAGGCGCCGAGCTAGCGGCCCAGCTCTGCCTAGGGGCGGCGGGCGGGAGTTTCTGGAGAGCGCCGGGAGACCGCAGCTTCGGCCGGCGCCTCTTGCGCAGAGGCTCAGGTACCCGCCGCTCCTCCAGCCCGGTGAACGCTTGCGCTGCGAGACACTATTCGGAGCGCACCCGTGTTTTGGGAGGCCTCGCCTCTCGGGCATGCGTGGATGAGTGGGCGCTGGGGGTGGTTGCCTGTTTTCGTTTGTGTGCGTGTGTATGTGTGTTTTCTTCCTTTATTTTTTTCTCTCCCTCCCAACGTCGCCGACAAGAAAAGCACTAAAGACGCAGGTGGTGCGGTTCACCCTGTAACACAAACAGAACAGGAGAAGTTAGGCGAACTCGGAGGGTCGCGGCAGAGGCGGGGAGGTTCCGGGAGAGCGTGACAGGTGGAAGGCGTTTCTGGACAAGCTCCCCCCACCCCACCCCCAGCGGTCGCCGGCGCCTCCGCAGCTCAGCCCGACCGTGCACTCCTCGGAGACCTGGGCAGAGCCACTTCCAGAGGCCAGTGCTGAAACAAACGCTGGCTTTGGAATTGGCAAGCCTTAACAAATTCTTGGAGTTAAAAAACAAAAATCCCCCATCTCCGTGGAGACGGCTCTCCCCCGCCACAGGCACGCAAACGGAGGAAAAGGCCCTGAGACAAGAAGACCCTCCCTCCCCGCGCGCACCCCCGAAGGCCACCTACCTGCTCCCGAGTCCGTTCGCCCCGGCCCTGAGCAGGCCGAGCCCCTCAGAACCAATTGGTGAAGTCCAGCAGCTCCTGCTCCTCGGGGCTGAGCGGATCGTAGGAGCCCTCGTCGGAGGAGTAGGACGAGACCGGCGAGCCGGCCATGGAGTTCAAGTCGTTGGAGTAGCTGGGGGAGATGGTGGGCGACAGGACGCCGGCCTGGAAGGCGGCGCTCACCGCGTCGTGCTCGTCCAGCAGCTGCTGCAGCGCGCGGATGTACTCGACGGCCGAGCGCAGCGTCTCCACCTTGCTCATCTTCTTGTTGGCCGCGCCGTTGGGGACGTGCTCCCGCAGGGTGGCGAAGCCCAGGTTGACCAGCTTGACGCGGTTGCGCTCGCGCTCGTTGCGGCGCGCCACGGCGGCCGGCTGCTGCTGCGGCAGGCTGTAGCCGAAGCCGCTGAAGTTGAGCCGGCGTTTGCAGCGCATCAGCTCGGGCGAGGACGAGCGCTGTCGCTTGACTTGCTTGGGCGCCGACTTGTGACCGCCCCCTGCGGGCTGGCCGTCGGCCGCCGGGCTCAGCGGCGGGGGCTGCGCGCTCGGCGCGGCGGCCGCGGCGAAGAAGCAGGCGGCGGGCGGCAGGAAGGGCTGCGGGCCGGCGCCGCCGCTCTCCATCGGGGCCGAGCTCTCCATGCGCGCGGGGAACGCGAGCCGGACTTGGGGGCGCGAGCGCAGAGGGAAGGAAGGGGCGAGGTGGGCAGGGAGCTGCGGGGCAAGTTTCCAAAAGATGCAAAATCCCCGGGAGACTCCTTGGAGCGGGAGCGGAGAAGGTGCCAGTGCGCCTCCTCCTCCCTCCGCGCCTCCTCCTCCCTCCCCTCCGCCCTCCGCGGTTGGCTTCGGGAGCCTCGCGTGGCGCTCGCGTGTGAGGCTGCCGCCGGCGCCTTCTTGGAATTAGAAAAAAAAAACGAACAGGCGGAAGGAGCTGCAGAAGTCAGTGGCGAGCGCGCTCTGCAGAGTCCCGCGTCCCCGGTCGCTCGCGCTCCTGCGCCCGGTCTCGGTGTCTCCGCCGCGGCTCGGGCTGTGTGTACTATTTTGTGAACCCCTTTCTTTCTCGGGTCCTCCTTCGCTCGCCCTCCCCGACCGGCTCCCCGTCAGGGCGCCTTCCACGTTCCTGGCCAGAATGCGAGTGCCGGGCGCCGGAGTGCGGCCGCCTTTTCAATGGGACACCCAGCCCCACGCGCAGCCCTGGCCCCGCCTCGCCCCCATCCCCGCGGTGGCCGCCCCGCTCCCTCCCTCCGCCGCCTCCTCCCCTCCCCCCTCCCCCGGTCCCCGCGCCCGCTCGGTGCAAACTCCATTCAGCCGGGTTTGTTGTCGCAGTGCGTGCGCCTGGCGCGTGCCGGGCTCCCGGCTGAATAAACAGGCGGCGCGCTCGGGGCGGGCTGCGGCCGGGGGTGGCTGCAGAAAGGAGGGGGGGGCGGCCTCGCCGGAGGCTAACGGCTCCGAGCGTTGGGGTGTGTGGGTGGAAAGTTTGGGGGCGAAGCGGTCTCGGAGTCGCCTAAGAACTTAGAGCAAATGCAGGGAGGTTTGGATAGAAGAAGTGGCCCGGGGTGGGAGCGGTGTGAGGAGATGGATGGAGGCCCCTTTTTTTCCTCTCTGTTTTCTTCTGCCCGCTTTTACTCTTTTGGGGTTCTTCAGAGCTGATGCTAATTTATGATGGAAGTTTAGGAAGACGAGAGGGGGAACTGGGTCCGGACCGGGAAAAATGTGGCCTGTGTGAAAACTTAAATTCTAGTTCCCTCGAATCCTCTGGACACCCCTATGGATCTTGGTCATTGTTGGTTTCTCTATACCTCCGCCTCCCCCTCTGTACCCACATCCAGTTGCATTAAATGATCTCTCCTGTCTCATCCAGCTCTAAAAATTAGGATGTGCGCCCCATACTGAGCACGCGTGAAGAGCGCGAGAAGGGGCGCGGAGGGCGGGTGTGATCCGCGCTGTAGGACGCGCCCTCCCTCCCCAGGGTGGCCTCCAGCTCCCTACTGTAGCATCTCCTCCCCCAGGGTAGTTTCCAGACTGGCTGGGGCTGCACAGAGAGCCGCGCTCTGGGACGCGCCCCCCCCCCAGCCTGGGAGAAGAAAGATGGGACGTGATGGAGCGGGGCTGAGGAGCTTCCTGGGTTGGTCCGCGGGGCCGCGGGCGCCTTGGCGCAGCCTCCATCCCGCCCCAGGCGTGTGCCCGGCGGGCTGGTGGCAGGCGATTGGGAGCCGAGCCCGGCGGCAGCCGTGTGCTGGCGCCGCCAGGGAGGGGGAGGCGCCTGCCACCGTCGCTCGGCCGCAGGGACAGAGTCTGCCCGCCGCCCTCGCTGGGCCCCAGGCCTTGGCGCGCTCTGGCCGGACCCTGTCCAGCTCTGGATCGTCTGGGGACGCGGCGCTGCAGGCAAAGCGACCGAACCGGCGCCCGGGTGGGGAGGGATCTGGACGCTTGTTCGCGCGCGTGGGCAGGGGCAGAACCAGAAGGATTTGTCCAGGAGGAAAGCTCAGTGACGGTCAGATACCCGAAAGCAGGCATGATTGTAGTGAATTATCCGGATAATTGCTATTGAACTTCCCCTTGTGTAAATGCATCTTTCTGAAGCTTCTAGGAAGGTGACCCAGGGATTAGAAGGTTCTCAAAGCCACAGTGGCCATGGTGGGGAGTGAGGACGGCTGGCGCCACAGGTGAATCACTGCTTTTCTTTGCGTGGGTTTCCTCTTCGTAGAGGACTAGGTTGGGGAAGCACAGGACTTAATCCTGCCAGTGGGAGTCAGTTCTGCACACCTCTGGACCCAAAGCCCCCTTATGCCTTGCTGTAACCTGTGGCTTGCTGAGCTCAGGGGCCTCGGGTTTACACAAGGGCGACCCCACTCCAGGAAAGGAACTGGGGGGTCTCCAAAGTCACATTTGTCTTCTCAGAAGTATGCTGGGTGACTCTATAGAGCCACAGCACTGCAGCGTGGCCTCAGAAGCTTTCCAAACCCAGGACCCTTGGTCCCTCCTGCCTCACTGGGAAGGCCCAGGAAAGCCCCACCTGCCCCCCTTTAGCAAAGGTTGCTGGGGAAGTCAGTTAACATCTACTTCTTCAAATGCCTTTTTCCTTCCTAAGAAGCTGAATCATGCAAGAGCCCTAAGCTCCCTTCCAACTTCAACTTTATTGCTCTACATTTGGTGAAGGTCCAGAGTCCCCTGTTGTAACCTGCATTAAACCATTCTTCCTGTACCTGCCTCAGTTTCTTGATCTGCACAGGAAGGGCCTACGTAAACTAATTTCAATAACCGTATCTAGGAGTGCAGGAAATTTGCCTGCCAGTGGGCGGTATGAGTTCTAGGCCCCAGGCCTACACCAAGGTCCTGATTCCCAGAACCACACAGGTGGGCTGTGGATGGACTCCAAGCAGAAGCCCCTGGTCAAGCCTTGCTTTGCACTAACCTTGTGCTTAGCCTCAGTCCTGGAGAAATGATGTGGGGAATAATGACCCTCTCAACCAGATCACCTGTCCCTCCACTGCCTGCTCCAGCCCCACTCCCGCCTCCTTCTCTTCACCTTTGCATCCTCTTTCTCCTTCAGCAGGCCAACGATGCACCCCAACCCATCCTCCCTGCCTTCTCCTAAGGCGGAGGAGTCCAGAATTTGCCTTAGGAGTGTGGATCTTCTGCCCTTGGGAATTGTGCACCACCAAGTGGTGGTGTTAGAAGCTTCTACTTTTGTCCTGGTCAACCCCACCCCGTCCTTCTAGGGAGCGAAGCCAAATGTGATTTCAGTTTGGAGCAAAGGACTGAGGCCCAAGAAACAGAATCAGAGTCCTGCCTCTGACTCTGTGAGCTAGACTGTGACACACGGCTGCCCTCCTCCCGAGAGACTGGTCTTGAGCTGTGCTAGGCCCAGGGAACTCCTGGCCTCTGGGCTGTGGAACCACCAGCTAAGAGCTCGACTTCACACTGCACTGTGTTTCCCATCGCACCGCAATGCAGGTACAGCGCCTGGCGGCCAGTGTCCTGAGCTCTCAGTGTGGTGGCGGGTTCTCCGGACTGATCAGAAAGTCACTCTCAAAGCCTGCCCAGGAAAGGGTTCGTGGGAGCGTATGTTGGCCGCTTTCATCACTACTACTAAATATCAGAGATAACTTGTTGATAAAAAGTTTGGGCTCACAATTTTGGAAGTTTCAGTCTGTGTCCCATTGGCTCCATGGTTTGGGACCTGTGACAAAGCAGCACATCATGGCAGAGGTGCGTAGTGGAGCAGAACTACTCACCTCATAGCCAAAAAGCAAAAGAGCGGGGTCGGGGGGACTTCCACAGTTGCCTTCCTGTCCCTGTCCCCAGAGACCTAAGGACCTCCCACCAGCACTCGCCTGGGGACAAAGACTTCACCCCAGAGGCCTTTGGGAAATATTCAAGGTCCAAAGTCTGGCAGAAGGAGAGGCTCCGCTCTCAGGTTCCTGGAAGTCCAGTGCTACCCTGGCTTCCTGTCTGGGCCCTTAAGGCAAGTGACTGCCTTAATTTTGAAGAAGGGCAGTGATGCTGGTAAATCAAGGTGAGAGAGACAGGAAGCACATTTTTGTAATACGAACAGAGGACAAAAAGGAATCTAGGTTTGTTCTGTGACTCTCGTGCGAGAAGTGGCTGACACAGAGCTAGTGGCCCGGACTTCCACGTCAGCTCTCTGGCTGCCTGGTACCCAGTGTGCCTGGCTCCGAGCAGGTCCCCAGAGCGTTCCTTGACATGGACACTTGAACAGGGTTCCATCAATCTGGACATGAGGAAGAAAACAATTCCTGCAAGAAGAGTTTGATACCATCACCCGCAAATGGGCTGGTAGCTCACCACCTGCCCACCTGCCAGGGCCGCCGAGGTCAGCTGCGGCCAATGAGGTACTCGCAAGGCTATCCCCATAGTCAAGAGCTGGCTTTTCACCCTTCCGACTTGCAGCCTGCCAACAGAATTCTGACTTGTGACGGAGGAAGACAAGACATCGGCTCCTTCCTGTATCACTAGGAATATGGACTTTCCAGGAGAAGGGAACAGATTTTTGTTCCCTTTCAGTACAGCAAGGGACTTAATCTCTGTACCTTTGGGCCACTCTGTGTCGGAACATCTGGAACTGGCCCACACTTCAGCCCTTTTCGGCACTGAGCACCACTGTCTCTTAGGAAAGACGCCTTTCCTAGTGGTCCACACGGATCTGCCACTCCAATGACCTGAGACCTTGGTACCCCCAGTCTCTCTCGCCATACTAACTTCCACTCACAGCAAGAGGACAGACAGATTGGTGCTGCACTGGGTCACATGCCATCTCCTAGCTCCCAAAGCGTGTGACTTCCCTCTGTGAGAATGAGGTAGTTCTCCTGTTTTTGAAGAATAGCCCCCCCCCACACACTTTATTTGGAGAGAGGGGCAAATGATAAATAAGATGAATCATCCAATACAGTTCTGTTTACAGCGAGTGTCAAGCAAAGAGTGTGAGGCCTTGGATTCTGGATTCAGTTACAAGATTTTTGTACTATCCTTGATTTGGGGGCGGCCTGAGTCGCAGAAACTTTGGCTACTTGGAGGAAAGTGAGTGTGTGTGGAACCCATTACAAATGTGCAGTGTGTCACAGGCTGTGGCTGTAACACGAGGCCTCTGTCCAGCAGTGGGGTGTGCTGCTCCAAGCCTGTGCCAGGGACTGTCCTAGGGCAAAGGGGACCTGTGTGACTGCTCAGGGTGCTGCCTCCTGTGTCCACACACAGCCCTTCCTCCCCTTCCTGGGTGACCTGGAGGGGCTGCTGCCTGGCCTGAGCGGGGTCTCCACAGGCCGGGGAGGAGGCCAGGGAGGAGGGCCGGGTCCTGGGCACAGCGGCAGCAGCCCCGTGTGTGACTTGCCAGCCTTCCTGGTCACAACAGCCAGTCTGCACCTGCACTGAGGAATCCAGACTCCTCAGTAGCCCATTCACTTTTTCAATATGTCTTTAAAAGAAAAAAAGAAAATTAGCAAAATGAAACAAAAATGGCACAAACTATATTTATTGTGGCTTTCAGTTAGGGAGGAAAGGTTGGGGATAGAAGGCTAATTTGCAGCCACCCTCACAAGTCCTTTTGAAGTTCCTCAAATAAGGAGAAGTAACGCTCAGTCTTTATTTTTTTTCAAAAGCCCCATTTACATTATGATAAAATACCTTCCTTGGATAAGCATAAAGCAAGTCGTTAATCTATATAGCTCTCCAAAGAATCAATACATTCTAAACTTTTGTAGGATTTGTTACACTCTATTCTGTTACAGTAGGCCAGCTCCACTGTCTAGGCACATGGCTGTCCTTCCCTCCCTCCTCCCTGCCTCCTCCAAGAATGAAAATAAAGTAAAGGTCTTTCATGGTAAACAAAACCAGCTGATTCTTCACAGAGAACTCCTGAATAGCTGGAGAAGAAAAAAAAAATTTACAATAAATGGTGCATTTTTTTCTCCGCTGGGGATAGTATTCAAGGATCAGGGCAGTATTCAAACAGAGGTCTTTTTTTTTTTTTTTGCTCAGCAAGAGAGTTTAGAAAAGAAGCGTGGGGTCCATTCATAGCGTCCCCCCTTTACAATCACAAGGCTCTATGAAACCTATCTTCCACGCCTTGTCAGAGTGTTTCTGGGGACCAATTAGTGCTTTGTTGCCTGGCTTCTTTGCCGAATCTTTGAGCAGCAAGAAAAAGCGCTCTCGAGTCTCTCCTTATTTTGACCATTTCAGTCATTACTCAGTGTAATAATTAATATGACAACTGGACGCTGGAGTTTGTATAGAAACACCTCTGCGACGGGAGCGCACTTGCCGTGGGTGGTAAGGAGCCCCGCGTCAGCCCCAGAAGCCACACACACAAAAATGGGATGAATGGCGACAGAGAAAGAGAAGGAATAAAGATAAAATAGTTGACACAACGCAGAGGGACATAAAACAGCCTCGAATGGGGAGAGGGAGGGGAGGGGACAATTAGGCAAGGAGGGGAAAACATCCCACAGAGGTTAACTTATTTGGAAACTGTTTGGTGAATAGAACCGGGAAGACGGGAGTGGCCAGATGACAGCCCATCCTATTTTCCCCCAGCTCTGTGGACCCTCTCGGCACGCGGTGGGGCGGAGGGGCTCGCGCAGAGACCTTCAGATGCCCCCTGAGAGGGGTCCTCCTGAGAGGTGCAGGCCAGCCGGCCCAAGTCCCAGCCCCCAGCTCTGCGCTGCCTTCGGTCTTTGTAAACAGCTCCAACTTTGGTCTTTGGAGGTGGCCAAGTGGGCGCCAGTGTAGACGGTCAGAGTCAGAGGAGCGAGGAGTGAGGCGCTGCCTCCCTGGGGGTGACTGTGGAAAGGACATTCAGACGCCACCTCTGCGCCCAGGTCCCCGCGGCTGCTCGCTCCAGGCCGGGTCCCTGCGAGTGCGCCCGGGCTGCAACCCGCCCGGTGCCGGCATAGTAAATAATTAGAGGGTTTTAGCGTGTTAGCTACAGTTTATGCTAATGAGCCAGATAGGGGCTCACCCTAAGCCGAAGTGACAGTTTGCGTTTAAGAGGGGAGAAGAAAAGCCTTGCTGCCTTCTCTCCAAATTGATTGCTCCTCCTGGAAGTCACATGTCCCCAAACTCTTCTGAGTTCGCTCTCCTCGGCGCCCCCTTCAGCTGCACGCGCCTTCAGGACCTTTCTGGGGTTTGCGGGTTGGGGGGGCCGTTGGGACACCACAGTCAGTCCATCCTGGTCCCTAGATCTGACCTTCGCAGAAAGTCAGTCCTGGCCGTCTTGGCCTGTGGGCGAGGGCTCTGTGCCTTCCTTCCTTACACAGAATGGAACCGGTGAGGCCCCGTTCTCCTCCCCTGCGCTCTCGGGTGCTCCGTGCCACCCACAGGATGAGGGTGAGGGGAGCCCCGGAGTCCCTCAGTCCCTCCCCAAAGCAGGGGCAGTTTACCCAAGTGACGGAGGTCAGTCGTGTGTCCCCATTGTGTGGCCACGCGTCCCGTGTCCATCACCGCCTCCCCGAAGTCTGGGCTCAGCCCGACTCCTTGCGGCACAGCCCGGGATTGCTGTGCACCTCCCAGCCTGGCGTGGGCCGGCTGCCTGGGAACAGGTCGGGGAGGAAACTATTAACTCTTCCGCTCACTCCTTCTTCCCTTGCACCCTCGTGCCCAGGCCTTGCAGTGCAAGCAGGAAGAATAACTGGTTGATTTTCAGTCTTTTTGAGGGGGAAAAGTGTAGAGAGAAGGAAGAGAGATGCCTTATATGAGCTGCTTACTGACATAAAACCTGAAAGAAACAGCAACAAAGACCAGTCGCATTATATTTGTAAAATGCTGAGAACACAGTAAACACTGGATGTGCGTCAAATATTAGGAGCCTCCTCAAGAAGGTAACAGGAGACACATGCTGTTCATCTAAGACGTTAAAAATGTTGTTGAGACTTAAAAATGATCAAGGCTGATATGCTTATTGATTTCCCAAATAATCATGTATGGATCGCAATCAGAGGTAAGACACGCTGATTGCTTTAAAGCAGGGCATCATGGCACGTGCTTGTAATCCCAACACACTGGGAGGCTGAGGCAGGAGGATCGCCCAGCTCAGCCTGGGAATTTAGTGACTTAGTGAGATCCTGTCTCAAAATAAAATACAGGGGCAGTTTAGTAGATAGAAAAAGAGGTGTGTAAGGGGAGAAAATCCACTAAAGCACTCAGTGCAACCACGTAACCTTGGAGGTGGTGCCCTCTTCCTCCCTCTTAAGTCTTTGATTCCCACCCTCACTCATCTTGTCAGACTATGCACGAATAAATGCAAAATCTAGGCAAGAGCCACGGACCCCGAACACATCCTGAGGTCACTGAGGCCCTCTCCCCAGGAAGATGGTCGCCCCCAGCTCCCGAGCAGGTGCTGATGAACACACACGTCCACTCCCCATCAATATCACTCTGTGTTCCATGCCCAGAAAGGGAGCCCCCTTGAAGACGCTAGGAGGTTCTGGAACTTTCTAGGCTGTGATGTTTGGCAAGATGCTTATCTTTTCTCAAGCTGTTCTCCAACTACAAAATGTAGGCACCGAGCAGCAAGCCCCTCCTCTTCTCACTAGACGCTCAATACAGGCACGACCACCGACCACTGAACTCTGGGGACGACACTCCCCTGTGGAAACCCGCAGCTGGAACCTGGGGGCCAGGACATGGTCCTCAGCCCCACGATGCCAGGTGGGGCTTGCTGGTGGCGCAGGGTTTCAGCACCTGCCAGCCAGAGAGCAGAGATCGGGGGTCAGTATCACTTTAGCCCTGGGGACCAGGACACCAGTTCTGCTTGGGAAATAGGGCGCTTCTGCCAGCTTCTCATCTGGGATTTGGGGACCTGGGAAATTTAAATCTCCCCTGAGGGTTGTGTGGGTCGCTCGCCACCTGCCGGTCATTTCCCGAACTGCAGCGGGCACTGTGAAAATTCTGCAGTTTGGCTCCAAGTAGCACAACTCGGTTCGCTTCTATGAATTCTGTTGCATAAAATTCAGTTCAACCATAGCACGCCACGCCGCCTGCGTCGCACTCCCCACCGTTCTGTCGTGAGAAATATGTTGAGGTGCTTTTAAAAGTCAGATTCGGAAGCTTTGGTCTGGATCCACCAAATCAAAGTGGCGAATCTGCGGCTTTAACAAACTACACAGAGGCCCCCACCGTGGAGCTGAGCCGACCCCGCTGTCCGGGCGGTGAGACACTTCCGGCCCAGCCCGTGAGGACTGCGTTTCTGCTGACGAAGAAGCCGCACCTGTCCTGGGAGGGCTAAGGGATGCCGGGGAATGAGGGGAACGGTAAGGTACTACGGCGGGTGACTTCCAAGCTGTCCTGGTCCCCTGCCTCTTCTCTCTCTGTCTCTCTCTGTCTCTGTCTCTCTCTGTCTCTGTCTCTCTCTCTGTCTCTCTGTCTCTCTGTCTCTCTCTCTCTCTCTCTCTCTCTCTCTCTGTCCCTCCCACCCGTCTCTCTCATTTTTTGAGGCAGATTTTCACTATGCAGCTATGCAGCCCAGGTTGTCTGCAACTCACAGCAATGCCCCTGCCTCAGCCTCCTGAGTGCTGAGATTACAAGTGTGTGCTGCCATTGTTCTGTCTTCATCTGGAATAGGTCCACCTTGGAAATCATGACTTTCCACTTCCCATTCTGCTGGTTCCTCCTCATCCTCACTTCCTACTCTGCCTCTCCAAACTTCCTCTATTTCTTCCCAATCCTGTGTCTCCCCAACTCAGTCCAGGAAGCTTGTTTGATTAGCCCATCACCTATAACACATAAAATATCCAAGCATCTCTTATAGCTTGTGTCTAGATGTGCCCCCCAGAGCTTCATGCAGTCACAGGTGGAACATCTGCAGAGGTGGCTGGATTTAGAGTGTGTGATGTTGGGATTAAAGCTGTGTGGTTACTAAATTAGCCCATTGTCATGATTCTGAGTGTGTACAATGGGAAGGCTCACCCTGGGTGTGAGTACTACCTGCCCTTAGGGAATGTAGCCTGGATAGACTATGAAGGACAGAAAGAGGGCTGCTGTGGCTGTTTGCTGCCTTCATGTCTTCTGCCCACCATGAACAGTTTCTCCTCTGGGGTGCCCCTCTGCTATGTCACCTGCCTTGGAGTCAGCCAACTATGAACTGAAACCTCTACAAACTGCAGGTCAGTTTGTAGAGGCTTCTTCCGTTAACTTTGGGTGTCAGGTCTCAGCAATGAGAAAAGTAACTAAGACAGCATCCTAGAAAAACCGTCATTCCTCGAACTTAAACCACCTTTCCCCCCAGCCAGATCCTTATGGTCATTTGGACCCAAGTTCCATGCGTTTCTCACCCCTCTGAGGTTCCTCCACTGAGGGTCCTCACAGTCCTCAGGGGATGGTTAATGTTCTGCATCATCCTGACTGGGTCCCAGAGTGCTCACATGTTGTCTCTGAAGGTGTTTCTGGTTCAGACTAACACTTGAATTAGTAAACAAAGTATAGCAGATGGCATGGGCTTTCTCTGTGGGGGTGAACATCACCTACTCTGTTTGAGGTCTGAACAGAGAAAAAGAGGCTGAGTGAGGAGGAATTGTTCCCTCTTGCCCTGGTTGGCTTCCTGCTAGCTATCAGGCTTCTCCTCTGGGACTCAGACTTGGACTGGAATGATACACCCCAGGCAAAGTCATCTTTTCCATCCTGTTCCTCTACTCGAAACCTCCCTACAGCCTCCCTTGTTCTTAGGGTGAGCTCTCCATGCCTTCCAAGCTCCAGAATAAGGACTCTGCTTTGCCCCCATTCACCTGCCCCATACTCCACAGGGCATCTGGGACAAAGCAAGTGCTCAGTAAATGCTTGTTGAACGAATGGATGGAGTTGGTAGTAATAAAGCTGATTAGTAGTATAAGTGGTGTGACTCTAGGACAAAGCCAGTTCCATGCAAAAATATTTTAAATTAATTTAATGGATTAAAAACTATCCTTCCCGTCTTTGCATGTCTCTAGCCTCATTTGCCACTTAGCACGGATTGCCTAGTCTATTAGTCACTTTTCTGTCACTGGGATAAAATACCTGGCACCCATGGCCTGAGGGAAGAGAGGTTCATTTGACTCACAGTTTCCAGTGGTCCAGTCCATGGTCAGCTGGCCCAAAGGCAGAAACAACACAGCTGAAGTGCCTGGTGGGGGACAGCGGCTTAACTCGTTGTGGCCAGGAAGCAGACAGAGAGGGGAAGGGCCAGGGGTAGAACACATGTGTGTAGGCTCCGCCCCCAGCGACCTGCCTTGAGCTATGCCTGCCTCCTAACAGCACATTTAGCTATGAACTCATCCACAGATGAATCCTCTTATGAGTACAGCACCTCCATAACCCAGTAACACATGAGGTTTTGGGGGAACATTTTAGTTCTAAGCCATAACACCTAGCATCACCAGTGACCTTTTTATGTGACTCTGCAGCCTCAAGGAAAACATCAAGTGTTTTCTCCAAGGAACACACAGAGCCTATATGAGGCACTTAATGAATATCTAGTGCAGTTGGTGTTCATAGATTCACAAAAAGGTGGTTTTTAACTTGTCAGAATCCTCCTTAATATCTTCACAAATGCAGAAAGGACAGAATGGGAAGAGCAGGGACCATGCGCTGGTGAGTGCTGAAGGGTTGGGTTGGTGGGCAGGTGGGCTCAGCAATGGAAAGTTTTAGTTGACAGACATATTTTGAGTGATAGACAGGGAGAATCTAAGCAAAGTGACACCATCATATCCATGAAAGGTAGGTGCAGAGCTGTGGAGATGGATTACAGGATTGCAGACTCAACTACCTTAAACCTTCTTCCTGACAGTGCTCCTCACCCACACCAGCATTCACCATTCCTTCCATAAACACTAGGATGTAAAGCGCAGGAGGGCATTTAATAGTGGGTCTTGATACCCAGAAGAAGGCCTACCCCATGACAGGAGCACAATAAATATTGTTGGATAAACATGTATGGTTTACCTACTATAGGCCAAGCATGTGAGTGTTTCTGGGGTGGGGAAGTTCAGTTTCCAGGGAATTCACATCATATATATGTATATATGTGTGTGTGTGTGTGTATATATATATACACACACACACATGTATGTGAGTGTGTGTGCGTGTGTGTGTGTATACTTTTTTTTGTAAGAGGGCAAGCAAAAAGGCAATTCTGAAACAAAACCAGAACATCAAGACCAAAGGAAGGGGCATCTGACTGTGTCCAAGAAGCTAGCAAGGAAATTCAGGGAAGCAACAGAGAGAGAAGGACTCCCAAGCTGAGGCCATCAAAACTTTGCCTTAGGAATAACCTGTGAGCCTCAGATCAATGCGTGGAGACTCCTGCTATGTCCGTGTGAGACTCAGGCTTCACCTCCCACCTGAGAAATCCTCACCAGTCCTCCTTCGTGATCATCTTCCTTCCCTAAGCATCACCATTGACACCTGCTGTCTTGTCCCAGGGTGGCTGGCCCCACCTGGCCCGAAGCTTATTGCCAACCCTGCTTCTGCAGGGGCCTTTATCCTCCACGCTTCCAAAGACTTAAAGGTGGGGTGAGCAGGGTACTTTCCTGCTTGGTTCCCATAGTTCCTGTGTGTGGCGTAGACACAAACCTGGAAATCCTGAAGTTTGTAAAACTCTGGGTCTTTCCCTAGGAAAAAAGATACAACCAATTTAAATGTAAAATGAAGCGGAAAAATGAATGTGTCTTTAAAACAGAAATCTGAGGAAATTATCCATTATTAAAATCGGACAAGATATCACAAATTCTAGATATAGTCAAACCTTGGATTATGAATGGTGGCTCTCCCTCTCTGTCTCACTCTCTGTCTCACTCTCTGTCTCTCTCCCTTCAGGATTGTGGGTGATTGTCTCCACAAGGGTTGTAGAGGTCTCATCTGCAGAGGAGGAGGAGGAAAAGGTAGAGGGATCCCTCACTTCAAATGAGATTAGGGAGGTGTGTGAGATGTGGGCAACAGTGCAAAATTCTGCAGAAAGTCTCCACCCGAATAAGGCTGTATCAGTTTGAGTGTTGAATCTGTTTAACGACAGTGCAATGTCAAATTTCCAAGAGATCCTCAAAAGGAGGCAAAAACAAGTGTCATTGGATAGGTTCCTTGTTAGAGTAGCATGAAAAGAAAGATTCCATTGAGCCCACAGACAGAAGTGAATCCCTTAGTGAGAGAGAGACAGTCGTCCCTCACGGTGACCCTCCTCTCTCTTGGCTCACTCACACCACCACGAAGGTTTTCAAAGGTAAGTGCAGGTTAATTTGCTCATTTGTCTTTGTATTTTGCATTTTCTATATTATTTTGTATTATATTACAGTATTGTAATCATTTTTACATTAATATTTTGGGGTCATGTAATGAATCATCTGAGTGTCTGTTACTTCTTTTGGAGGAAGTTTGCTTTGATACGCAAACTCTTTGGTTTACAAGCGTGTTTCTGGAATGAATTATCCTCACCAGCCAAGGCTTTACTGCATTTTCATTAATAAGTTGCCTAATAAACTTCCACAAGAACTTTTTCTATATTTTTAGTATCTACTCTTTGGTCATCTCATATTTTTTACTTCTGTTATCTTTAGACAACGAAAAGATAATTCATTGTTTTCTGTAACATAAGATTGAAATTTATTTTTATTCTTGGTAGTTTGGATGCTTTTGGAGTATCATTTCACTTCAGATGTACCAGTTATTAGTAGAACTACTATGAATTAGTGCCATGCAAATCTGGGGGATTCGATAAATTGATTTCACACAATTTTCATCACAAAAGGGAAAAAAATAGTACGCTTGTAATTTGTTATGGTTTCTTATCAAGCATGGTCCTGACAAGGAAAGGCGGTATGGGGCAGGGATTGAGGAGAACGCATGCTTAGCACGCACCCTCCAAGCTCTCCAGGCTGAGACAGTGACCGCACAGCGGGCCAAGCGGTGCCCTTCTTCCATCTAGATGACCAGAGATCACTGCACTGTCCACAAAAGTGTCCGCCAGGGACGGAATCACATCCATCAAATGCATGCAAGATGTGGCCTCATCCTCCTTTATGTGATGTTGAAGATGTCTGTGGCCACTGACCATAAGCTGCTGGAAATGTCAGTGTTAACTGGATACAATTTAACTATCTGGCTTTGGCGAATGTTGCAAAACAGAGGCTGACCTATAAGCCTGTCAGCCCATTTCCAGGGTTCTTCTGCGAGCCCTGGAGCCTCGGGAGACAGACACGGGGTCCTTGGTTCCATGATGAATCTGTCTCTGAAGCCTGTGAGTATACTGTACACATATATTGAATGAATGAATGAATGAATGTATGAGGGGAAGGGATAAGAGATGAAAGAAAGAAGCTGGGATGAAAGAAAGAAGCTGTGTGCATGTACCAACTCTACACAAGGATTGTGAACATTGTGTCTGGCAAATATGCACAAAAAAAAAAAAGGAAGGAGATCAAGGGTGTCAAAGGTGGAACAGGATGAAGAAAAGGAACTGGGATGTGTTGTGTACATGCACCAGCCTCCCACAAGGAATGTAAACATATGCTGCACACACGGACTAATAAACGAAAAAGTGTTATCTTGTTGATCAAATCACCTCCTGCAAATACCTGGAACCAGCCTCCCCCACGTATTCTCTTACAGTATCTCTTGAAAACTTTATTTCTTCTGGGTCACTATCGGTGTTTTAATTTTGCATCTATTTTCTTTTGGTCCCCGTATTTACTGTTCCTGCATCCTCATAGAGTGGAATCAATGGCAGAGTGACCTGACTCTCCTGGTCTTAGGGGTCTAGATCAGTGCATGGAAAATAGATGTGCAACAAATGTCTGTTGAATGAATGAGTGCGTGGATGACAGCGCTCAGAGATCCCGCAGTGGTGCTGCCAAGAAGGGATGTGATGTAATGGTTCCAGGAGGCTCCGCTCATACATGCATGTCATTTTCATTTAATAGATCTTGGATCAAATGCACTTGATTTACTAATTGACTTTATTATGAGCCAGTGTAATGCTCAGTTCTGCTAAGAATTCCTGGAATAACCAGCCCTAAATCTTATTTTCTAATAACATGACTTCATACTTTAATTGCATTCTGTTTGCATGGGCTTTGGTTGATAGAGGCCTTCAGATTTCTGGGTCGTCTGTGTGGGAAAGAAGACTAAAAGAAAGATGCTGTGGAAAAGCGCTGCTGAGGAAGCTTGCAGGCCAGGCTGATCTTGCACAGCAGGGATTTCCTAAGTTTCTGACACAAGACATTGTACTGTTTTCTAAATTCCAATGAGGAAAGAGTAGCTCCCAGAGATAAGATCATGTGAATATTACTCCCTTGTATCTTACGGGGTTAGGGTTAGATCTGTCTGTGAGTGACAGAAACTTCAAAATTAAGGGCTTAAACAAAAGAGAAGTTAGTTTTTCCTTTGTATCACATCCTGAATCAGCAGTCCAAGGTGGTTGGAGGGATGTTCCATGGTGTCAGGAGTCAGGCTCCTTCTATCCTGACCCTTGTTCTTTTTGCTCTGAAAAGCACGTCTTCCATTCTTAAATTTCTCCTACCCAATATGGCTGCTCCTGCACCAACCAGCATTTCTGCATTCCAGCCTGCCAGAAGGAGAAGATGGAAGAAGCGTGTGCCTCTGTTCTGTCGTATCTGAATGTCCCCTGAAAGCCTCTTCCACTCAGAGGCAGGACTTGTGGAAGGTGATCGGATCATGGCACTATAGCTGACTAGCTGTTAGGAGATGGAGCCTGGAGAAGAGGTGGGTCACTGGGGACTGACCAGGAAAGTCACATATTCCTCCCGGGCCTCATCCATGCTCTTGTTTCTTGACTGCTAAGAGGTGTATGGGTGTTGCACTGTCAACCCCTCTGCCATGCTGTTTCTTCTCTATAACTGGTGGACCATGGGCTGAAATGTGATCTAAAGTAAGCTTCTCCCCCTTAAATGGTGGGTTTTGGGTATTGTGTCTTGAAAACCAGGAAAGGGACTAAGACAAAACGTTGTGCTTTGACTGTTACCCAACTGTGCCGTTTAGAAGCTTTTGGAAGTGTTCACAGAAGGAGTTTGGAAAGGCTTGGAGATGATGGCTGAAGAAACCCCAGACTGCTGTCACCCAAGATTGATTGAAGATTGTGGTCAGAGCTCAGAAGACCAGAATGCTGACAGAAATGTGGACAATAAAGGCCAGGCTCAGGAGATTTCAGCTGAGAACAAGCACACAATTGCCAATTAAACTCTAGGCTATCTGTATTATGTTTTCTTAGTTTAATTCCTAAGTATTTAATTCTTCTTGGTGCTATTATAAATGATATTTTCCCCTGACTTCTTTCTCAGTGAGTTTGTTATTAGTGTACAGGAAGTCCACTAATTTATGTGGTTGATTTTGTATTTTGCTACATTACAGAATATGGTTATTAATTCTAGGTGTCTTTCGGCAGACTTTTTTGTCTTCTCTGTAGAGGATTATGTCATCTGCAAATAATGACAATTAGATTTCTTCTTTTCCTATACATATCCTTTTTTTTCCTTGCCTAATGGCTCTTGCTAATCTTTTGCGTAGTATGTTGAACAGGAATAGTGAAAGTGGACATCCTTGTATTTTCCTGATTTTAGGGGGAAAGATTTTAGTTTTTGCCAGTTTAACATGATGTTGGCAGTAGGTTTGTCACAAATAACGTTTATCAGATTGAGATAAGATCCCTCTATACCGATTTTCTTCAGGGTCTTTATCATGAAAGGTTAAATTTTGTCAAATACTTTTTCTGTACCTATTGAGATGATCATGCGATTTTTGTCCTTGCTTCTGGTTTGTGTGATGTATTACATTTACTGATTTTTGTATACTGAACAACCCTTGCTTCCCTGGGATGAAGCTTACTTGGTCACGATGTATGATCTTCTTAATAATTCATTGCATTGTTTGCTAGTATTTTGTTGAGGATTTTTGCATCTATATTCACTAAACAGATTGATCTACAGTTCTCGCTTTCTCTCTCTCTCCTCTTTTTTTTTTTTTTTGGTTGGATCCTTGTCTGGTTTTGGAATCAGGTAATGGTAGCCTCCAGGAATGACTTTGGGAGTACTACTTCCCTTTCAATTTCTTTAAAGAGCTTGAGGAATATTGGTATTAGATCTTCCCTGAAGCTTCTGTAGAATTCAGCAGTGAATCCATCTGGACTTGGAATTTTCTTAGACGGTAGGCTTTTTATTACTTCTTCAATTCCATTTCCTGTTGTTGGATTATTCAGGGTTTTAAATCTTGATTCAGTTTTGGTAATTCATATATATCTAGGAATCCATCCATTTTTTTCTGAATTCTCCAATTTATTGGCATACAGGTTTGCAAAGTAGTTGTTAATAATCTTTTTGATTTTAGCATCATCAGTTGTAATTTCACCTTCTTCATTTTAGATTGCATTGATTTGGGTCATTTTTTGGTTATGTTGGTTAAGGTTTTGTCTATTTTGTTTATTCTTTTGAAGAATCAACTCTTTTCATTGATTCTTTGTATTTGGGGGGGCTCTCAATTTTATTGGTTTCTGCTCTGCTTTTTATAATTTCCTTCCTTGTAGTAGCTTTGGGTTTAGATTGTTCTTGTTTTTCTAGGACCTTGAGGTTCATCTCTAGGTATTTTTATTGGGGTTGCTCTGTTTTTGTGTTGTGGGCATTAATAGCTATAAATTTCCTTCTTAGGGCTGCTTTTATTATGCTCCATGTGTTCTGGTATGTTGTACTGGCAATGTTGTTTAGTTCTAGAAACTATCTTATTTCTTCCCTGATTTCTTCTGTAACCCGTTGTTTATTTAAGAGTGTATTATCTAATTGCCATGCATTTGCATAAATTCTGTGTTTTTGTTTGTTGTTGATTTCAGGTTTCATTGTGCTATGATCTGATAGCACAGTTGTCCTGAATAGGACAACTTCAACTCTTTTAAATTTACTGGTGCTTGTTTTATTGGCTAGTATGTGGTCTATTTTGGAGAAAGCTGCATGTGCTGGAAGAATGTGAATTCCGAGGGGAATGTGTATTCTTTTATTGGAGAGAACAATCTATAGGTATCTTTTAAGTCCATTTGTTTGAAGTTTTGGTTCAACTTTGATCTGTCTTTGTTGATTTTTCATCTGGTCGATCTATTTGTGAGGGTGAGATGCTGAGGTCCCCCGCTATAATTGTGTTCACGTTTATCTGGTATTTTATGCCCAGTACTGTTTATTTTATGAAGTTGGGTGTATCATCGTTTGGTCCATATGTGTCAATAATCATTATCTGTTCTTGTTGGATTGTTCACTTAGCCAAAATGTAGTGACCTTCTTTGCCTCTTTTGATCAGTTTTGGCTTGAAGTCCACTTGGTCTGAATATAAAAGAGTTATACCTTATTTTTTTTGAGATCTCCTTGTATGGAATGTTGTTTTCCCTCCTTTGATTTTTATTCAGTGAGTTTCTTTTTGGATTTAATGTGTTTCTTGTATGCAGCATACAACTGGAATTTGTTTCTTGATCCATTCTGTCAGTCCGTGTCCTTCGCATGGGGGTTTGAAACCATTCACACTGAAATCTATTACTGATAGGTACTGACTTAGTCCTGTCATTGCCTTATTTTCCTGTTGGTGATTCCTTATCTCTCTGATACTGGTCTGGAAGCTTCTCTCTGACTTGGAGATAGATGTTACCTCCAGCTTCCAATGCTGTTTTCCATGCAGGTATCCTTGACAGTGTGATCCCAGACATAGAAATACTGGAATCACTCGCAAACATTCCCCTGTTCCAAATTCTGCATAAATGCATGAAATTAGTTATATATATTCAAAGGAATATCCATAAAACCCATAGGTCTAGTAGCGCTCTGATACTACGTCAAATGTGATTGTTTGGTTTTTGGTATTTAGGCGTTTGAGGCTTTCTATGAAGGACAGACTACAAGCCACACTACAACTCTCCACTCAAACCACACTTTAAGGTTTCTAAGGGGAGACCAGGAGACTAAAATGTGACTTTAAAAAAGAGAATTTCATTAGAAAGAGATTTGTCAAGATGCTATTACATTTCTTTCCATTGGAAGAGGAGTGACAGGGTCCTTCCTCTCCACCCTAACCAGTTTAGAGAAGATAAAAGGAACCTATCAGAGAGCTTAGTCTGTGTTCTCTGGAATTGTGGGATGCAGGGATGGTGTCTAACTCACATATAAAGGCAACAAACTGGGGAGCGTCTGTGAAATGGAGCATAGAGAGACGGCCACAGTGAGAACAAGCAGAACCCTGCCATTGGGAGGACAAAGGTGCATTTTTCTTGAAACAGGCTGAATGATCAGATGAGTCTCTAAGAGACTTTGGAACCATGTTCAAAAGCCTCTAGTGGGGAATCTTCAAGGCACATATAAAATGCTTCATTAGAAAAGTAATCAGAATTTCTTTTTGTAACAGAAGACACCAACACCAGTTTGCAACTGTAGATGTCTCCATGAGGAGCAAGCGCCGTCCACAGCTCGGGGCATCTGTGGCGGGTGGGGGCGAGGCATGAGGTCTTGGCATCTGTCCTGCCAGGTGACGTCAGAAGTACAGGACAGAACGTCGCTCAAGGCACAGCCAGTACACAGAGAGTAACTAAGAATGCATTTAAATGTGTACAAACGTTGCTCAAAATAAGAGACAGCTCAATTTAAACTATAACAAGGTTTCTTGTTCCCTCTCTGTTGGTGAAGGTTTAAAGGTTTTATAAATTCTCGTGGATGGTTGAAGGCCACAGGTCTGCATACTCGGCATTTGTCTTGGTCCCACAGTGATAAATCTGTAAACGTTCTCGGCTCAAGTGGTTTGTGTTAGCTTCAGGACCCTGAGCTAGTGGAGAATTTATTCAGATCAAAGGAGACTGTACTCATGGTGGCGCCTGCGCATCCGTAAGAGCTGACACCTTTGACATTCACTTGGGCTTCACTAGTCACAAGCGGGTGAGTCCGGGTGTGGACCGCGAACTTGCCTTCTGCTTGTCCCGCACAGCACCGACGGCCTTGGCACTGTGAACATTCACTCGGCAGACTGGTTTACTTACTCAGGCGAAGCCTGGTCTTCATGAATCTGAACTCACTTGTCAGCGTTTATTAACATCGACATTTGCAACTTCCCATCGTGTTGGAATAGAGAAAAAGAGCCGCACGGTACAGGTAAACAGGAAGTTGGTGGAACATTGTTGGAGACAATAAGAGGACGTTAGAAGTATCTCAAGTACTTTGAATTTAAATGTTATGTTCTTTAAAACTCTTGGATTCTTGAGAAAGTTGCATATAAAATTTAAAATTGAACAATAATGAGAAAACTAAATGTATCAAATTAATGGGACATAGCTAGACTAGTGATTAGAAATATTTCATTTTAAATATATGTATCAGGAAACAGAGAAGGTTGAAAACAAATGAATTTGGTGTTCAACCCAAGAAGCTGAGAAAAAAAACAAGTCAAATTCAAAGAAATGACAGTAGAAAGAAAACAATAAGAGAAGAAATAACGCAAACACCAGAGATCAGTTCTATGAAATGCTGACTCTTAGCGGACAGAAAAGGATAAGTGAAACTACAAATAAATAAAATACAGAACAAAAATGGGAAAATAAATTTAGAAGAAAATAGAGCTTTAAAATAAAAATAATGTAATGAAGAGCAATATGTTCATTTCATTGAGAACTTGATAGGTTGTATTAATTTCTGGGAAAAAATAAAGTGAGAAGAAATAGAAAACATATGTAGGCCAATACTAATTGGATAAATTGTGATGTAATCTGCTACTTTTTGCTGCCTTCTCCCCAGATTTCAGCCGCCGTGTGTTTACAAGAGGGCTAGTAAATCTTCAAGAAAAAAATGTTTTCTATCTTCTACGTGTTATTCCAGAAATTATAAAAACAGGGAAATTGCAACACTTTTCATATAAGGCTACTATAATCTTGATTTCAAAGTGAGATGTAGAAGTAATGAAGTTGCTCCATTTCAGTAATATAGATAGAAAAATCCTGTATAAAATATGAACCAACTGTACCCAATAGTTTACTCAAACTTAATGTATCATGATCAAGTAAAGTTTATCTGAGAAAGCAAAAATCTGAAGACTCTGTCTGTGTAATTCACCACATTGGTAGACTAAAAGGAGTACATCCTATTAGCTTCCCAGTAGATGCCAGAGACACGATCATCCAGTCCGGTACTTCATGATCAAAGCAAACAAACACCCCCGACACCATCAGGGATTCTGTCAAGTTTATTATGGTCATAACATCAAAAACCTACATCAGGCCTAATGTTAACAGAGAGACTTTGACAATGTCCACCATAAGACTGAGACCCAGTGTGTCCACCTATTGTGACTGCTACTATTTACAATGTCCCCAGATGAGCTGATGAGTTTGGAGCCAAAACAATCAGAATTTCATCTGGAGTATGGGGAAGCAGTGTATATTAATAGATAAATAAACCTTGGGAAAAATAAGATCTAGAAAGGACACTTGCCGACCAGATACTATGATACACTCCCAAATGTTGTAAAAATAAATGCAGAATGATTATGAAAGAAGAGGAAACATGACGGAGTAGACCAACAGAATTCCGCTACATCTCGGAGCCGGACTCTAGTGTACGCGGGAGCTTGATAAAATGTGCTCGTGGACCAGGAGTAAAGAGGAGCCTCCAGCCATGCTCATCCTAGAAGAGGCCCTTGCACCCGCCTCAGAAAACTGACCGAGAAATGTCAGTGGGGAAGGGCCCATGTGTGGCATCAACTCATGACATGAGGAAAAAAGACAGAGCAGCCGCAGAGTCTTTACATGTTTGCAGCCAGATCAGCAAAGATCTAAGAGAGAGAGAGGGAATGACAGGGTAACGATGACAGGGGAGAGAGGGGAGAGGAAAGAGGAAGACACCAGGCGACAGTGGCGTGAGATGAGAAAGGTTCAAGGTCAGTATCTGCAATGCACAAATTGATACTGCACATCAAGAGAAGGCAGGAATCCTAGTAGAAAGCTCCCTAAAGAGTGTGTTGATCACGATGCCGGAAGTTTGAGTAGCGTGAGAGTATTAAGAAATGCTCAAATTCAACGACAAATGCAAATGAAAAATAGAGCAAGATACCTCTTCATCCTGAGGAGACTGGCTAAGTGAATAAAAACAAATAACCCGGCTGTGACTTCTGCAGAATGCTGTTTTAGGGACACCCTGCTATAGGCACCCTTTCTCCTGCTGGGGGGAGTGTGGACGGGTTCGGACTACTCTAAACAGAGAGAAGTCTGGCAGGACTTTGTGAAATTAAGAATGTATGTTCTCTATGATTCAGAGCCTCACTCACCTGCCCCAAACCGCTCCCCAGGACTATGCAGAAAGGAGCAAGGAAGAGGGTGTTTATCACAGTGTGATTCGGGCTGGTGGATAGTGAGGGCAGCTGGGTCATCCATCGCCGAGGAATGGAGATGTCAGGTATTGGTGGGCACGCACTGAGGGGTGTTCTGCCCAAGACACACGTACAACCAAACAGAGAACATGTGTGTACAGCAGCAAGGCTGGATCCTAAGAACACAGCTGAAGGCAAAAAGCTAGAAACTAAGAAATCTATAGTGCATGTGTATACTATGATAAATCTATAATGCAACATCACATAGCCATGATAAATACATGCAGCCACAAAGTTCTGGATGTATTTTATGACACATATAGTATCGGGCATATTAGAGAAGTGGCGCTTGGAGAAAGGCAGTGAGAGTAAGGAATCAAGACAAAAGAGAATAAATGAATAAAACAAGAGACAGCCCGGTGTGGTGGTGCACTCCTGTAATCCCAGCACTCTGGGAGGCTGAGGCAGGAGGACTGCGAATCTGAATCCAGTCTGGGCATCCTAGCGACTTACCAAGACCCTGTTTCAAAAGGTAAAAACCAGCCCGGGGATGTAGCTCAGTGTGAAGGCCCCGCGTTCAATCCCCAGGATCCCTCCCCAAAGAAAAACCAACCAGCTAAACGAACGAACAAAAGCAAGAGAGGAGTTTCGTAGGCTTTGCTTTTGTGTCATGGATTCATGGATTGTGATTAATTCCATCTTCTGCACTTACAGTTAAATCAAAATGAGTTGATAAGCCAGTGATGGCTGGGAAATCTGTAGCTGCCAGATCAGCCAAGGTCATTTCTAGGATCGCCAGCTATGTAGCTGTTCATCTCATGACATCGGGCCCACAGCTGCACAGTCACTAACAGTGTCTCGGTCTGCAGGCCGACCATATGGAAGCTTCTTGATCTGCACTTGCTCTTGACCCTCAATTTCCTTAGCGCCATTGTTAGTTACAGCAACACATTCTCTTCTGTCCAATTATCTACAAAGTTTATATTGCACTAAGTGAGTTTCTACCTAGGTCCATAGACACATTTTCTCTTTTTCTCAAATATATTTTTAAAAGAAACTATTACTCTCTCAACTCCTTCTATTTCTCTCTCTCTCTTTCTCCCTCTCTCAGTAAACAATTAGCTGTGTGTTTCTCTTGACCTAGATCTAGGGCATCTTTGTGTGAAATAGGTAAATAGGTTTAAGATTTCCATTTTTAGCTGGTGGGTGGAGAAAAGAAAAGCGCTATCATGATCTGCTAAAAATCATGATGGCCTCATTTCTAAAAGGATCTTTCCTTTTTCAGAGCCCGAGTCTTGGAGATGGGTGAAACTTTGTTTGCATTTGGGCGGTTGATTTAACCTCCTGGGCCTCCATTTTTTTGGTCTATACCAAGGATACAGATGCCATTTCTGTATCTATACTATTTCTTCATCTATGCCTAGTTCATAGGACTGTTAGGAGGAAGAAATCACGCATGTGGGGAGCGCTTACCGCAGTGTCTGACAGTGTGTGGGCAGATGGCAATTACTGTTTGCCTTCATTGCCTGGATACCTGTTATGTTCCGGGAGCTGTTCTGGCAGCATCAAGGAGCAGAATGAGGGTCATAGAGTGGTCCTGAGGCTGAGGAAAGGCTGCCTCTTATACCCAGTGGACGAGAATGACA
This sequence comes from Hystrix cristata, assembly GCA_004026905.1. Lineage (NCBI taxonomy): Eukaryota > Metazoa > Chordata > Mammalia > Rodentia > Hystricidae > Hystrix > Hystrix cristata. The sequence goes on along the minus strand of PVJO010008463.1, from coordinate 10,160 downwards.
CTGAACGGGAGGAAGCATACTGCGTCTCTGAGGGTGGAGATGGAGGTCTTGGTCTTCTGTGTCCAGCAGTAAAACTGGGATGAACCCACTTGTTTTTAACCCAGAACTTGAGACTTTTTTTCTTTTTTGGCAGACGCACGGTTTTTAGGTCAAAGAATTGTAGGAGGGGTGGGGGTGGGCTTCTAGCAACCTCTGCTATTGGCCTGTTGTCTCAGCTCATTAACTTCTCCTGGGTAAATATTAAGCAGGCACCAAAGGCCTCCACGCTCCTGATACTTTGCATCTTTTCTGAAACTCTTTCCAGAATTCTTTTTATATTTTGCTTTTCCTGTTGGTGACTCATACCCCAACTCAGTTTCCTCACTTGATAAAATGAGGTTAACAGTGTCATCCCGCTCCTAGCCTCCTCGGGCTCACTCCTGGCCCAGCCTGTTTTACTCCCCTCTGCTTGTGTGGCAGGACTGTGTTTTGTCCCCTGTCGTATTCCCAAGGCTCAGAACGTCATCTGGCACATAGTATGGTCCTGTTTGTTGTGGAGTTTATGATCGTTTACTGAGTGTTGGGCTCTGCGGGAAGAACCAGCTGGATGGTACTACATTGCTTCATCCCTTTGAACTGCGCACACCCAGCAAGGTGGTTCTGCTGTCCTCCGGGAGTCCCCAGGGTTATGTAAACAGCAGTGACGGATTACAGCCCAGGTGACCCCACCTTTGCTCTTTAGCTGTGGGCTCAGTGTCCACAACATCATCTACACAAAGATTTCTTTTTGGGGAGGTGGTGGTGCAGGGATCGACTCAGGGCCTTGGGTTTGCTAGGCAAGCACTCCACCACTGAGCTAAATCCCCAGCCCCCTACACATAGATTTCTAAAGACAAATCTCAGCAAAGCTGTTTGCTTAGTGGTCAGTAAGAGACTGGAAAAAAAAAATCTAAATTAGGATCCTGGCTGCATTCCTGCAAGGAAAGAAGAGGGAATTACATATTCACATGATTGTTAGCATCAAGCTGAGGCAGATTTCCTCCAGTCGTGGGCAACCAGCTGTCCAGGCTCCTGTGAATCCTTTCAGTGTCAAACCTGTCTGATCGTCAGCACGGGTGGCCCTGGGCTCTCTGGCTTCTGCCTCTGTCCAGGGCGGGCTGCCAAGTGCAGCCTCACGAGGTGCCAGGCCCTCCTGACCCTTTCCTCACTGTGCTGCGTCAAGACAACCACCCACCAGGGCTGTGACCCTGCAGGTGACGTGTCAGCACACACACTTTGCCGGGTTAAAGCGCTCAGCCCCGTGTTGGTTGCAAACCTGTTGCGACTGGCCTGGAGCTAGATACACTCTCCCCAGAAGTCAGCATGTCAGCCGTGGTCCTGGAGAACAGAGGCGTGGGTCGAAAATTCTCCGACTTTGGACAGGTGAGCCAGAGTGGCCTCAGCTGCTCAGGCAGCAGGTTTGGCTGCCCAAGGAAAGAGAGGTTTCAGCTGTAGGTGAAGTGGTAACTTCAGGTGTAGCTTCAGGTGTAGTGGTGCACACCTGTAATCCCAGCACTCTGGGAGGCTGAATCAGGAGAATCGTGAGTTCAAGTCTAGTCTGGGCAATTTAGCAACATGCTGAGACCCTGTCTCAAAATAAAAAAAATGAAAAGGGCTGGAGAAGTAGCCTAGTGTTCAGTCCCCAGCAGGTGAGGGGAAGTCTGAGAAATAAAATACTGGCGTTTCCCAGTTACATGAGTTCACTAAGAACTCTGAATTCATTTGCAGAGGATGGGAATGGACTGGAAGTCATCAGCTGGGACTGCCCTTGACAGCGGTCCCCAAGTGGAGACACATCTGTCCAGTGCGGTTTTCAGGCAGGAGGAGCGCTGCTTTACCAGTGGGGCGTCTCATGCCCACAGCAGCTGCCAACCGCCTGTGTGTTTGGACAGCTCACTTCCCCTCTCTGTTTCCTGTTTTCTCTCTCTGAACTGAGCGGGCTGGTCGTTCATGTCTGGGGCAGAGAAGGGGTCCTTCTCTGTCTCTTCGGTATCCCTGCCAATCATGAAGATGGCAAAATTACAGGAAACTGTATCCTCCTTTAGCTTTGGGGAGAAGATAGGACGTGAGGAGAATTCGGAAACTCGCTCTGATCTGGGGAGGGAGAAACTCAGCGGAGAGGAGGGCAAACGGGCGTCCATGAGTCCCGGGTGTGCACCGACTCGGACACCTCGGAGTGATTCGAGCTCCGGGTTTGTTGTTGTCCTCCTGAGGCAAACGGTTACAGGATACGTTTGTAAATCTGTAAGTCTGACTTCCAGACGTGCTCACTCCAGGCAGGAAATCGCTCTTGGACTCAGATTCAGATCTCAGAGAGGACTCAAAATGAGCATAACTGGAGAGAGTGAGGGGGATTTGAGCCAGCTCTTTTTGGATCCTAAGAAAGGTGTCTGCACAACCGTGGGAGGGGCTAGGGCCGCCGCCGGGCCGGGGAGCCACGGGGTCTTAACTCTCTATTTCTGTAGCACTCAGAAGACCGAGAGTGCACAAGCCGTCACTGCCGACGACAGGGTGCTGCTGTTAGAGGGGAGGGTATATCCTCTGCGTCCAACACTGTGTTTGACTTCACAGAGCCTCAGACTTGTTCCTTTGAAAAGGAGAAATAAAAATAGTCACATCCTAGGGTCAGTCTGAGAATTAAATGAAATAATGCCTATAAATCTTTTTGTACCGTTCTTGGAGTATAGGAAAGTGCCACTGTGTTTCGAGCCTGAGCCAGGGTTTGCTCAGCGAAGTGTCCTGAACTTGTCAGGTGGGCAGGACGGGCAAGGAGTCAGGGACCCTGCCCGGGGTAGCCTCGTCCTGGAAGGGTGCTGGGTGTGGAGGCAGGAGACCTGCGTGCCCTCCTTGGTCCGCTGAAGCTGTGTGTTGGAAGAGTCGCTTGTTTGGAGTAAGGAGGCTCAGTGCGGTGTCTGTGAGACCCAGGTGGAAAGCACTGGACTCCGTTAGTCTTTAGGGCTCCTTCCTTCCAGCTCTGAGAATCTACGAGGCGCACCATAGGCACAAGATATGTCAAAGCGTCACTTGTGCAACAAGCACCGATGTCCTGTAGGAGTGATTTAGCTTTTCCATTCAACTCAACAAAGATAGTTTCTGCCCTGGCAAAACTTGTACTCTCACACCAGTGATAAGCAATTAAAAACTAACAAGATAAACCTGTAATATAATTTCGTATAGAGATAAATGCTGTGAAAAGAGAGCAGAGTCGTGGAATAGGATGTGAGGAACTCGGAAATCGTAACTATCAACAGTGACGCAGGACTTTAAACAATGATCTGACTCCAGCCGCTGTATACATTTCTGCACTGTGATGCTTTCCCTGGTAGGTAAACACAGGAGTGTAGAGGTACACAGGAAGTGTGTACAGGTACACAGGAAGTGTGTACTAGGCACAGAGAGATACTGTGCTGGGAGATTTGCAACTTGTTTTTAGTGATTTTACAGTGTAGGTTGTGTGTGTGTGTACGTGCATGTGTGTGCACATGCGTGTGTAATCACACCTCCAAATATGTACCTCTTCCATGACCCCAAAGTACCAAGATGGAAAGTTAGCACTCCCAGAAGATTTTAGACTGTCTAAAATGTGTTGCTTACAAATTTGAGATCTGCTCTTTTCTAAAGATAAGAGAATGCATTTTTTTAGACACAACCAAAAAAAAAAATGATGCTGTGTTTTTATGTTGAATGCATTCATTGCTCAACCATCGAAATTCTTTGATTCTTGGTTCCTAATAAAGTTCTTTCCCCTTGTCTTATTTCTACCTGTCTAGTATGTGAGTCACTTTTCTCTTTCTTGTTCCCACCCTGAATACACATGTGTGTGTATAAGCCAACTCACAAATCTGTTGGAAATAAATTAGGTGCAGCTTATGAGACAGTTAAAAAATACTCTGGAAGAATTTTGCCAAAGGTCCACGATTAGCTGGATAAACACAACAATGTCAGAATGCAGAATCCAAACCCACTGGGGACTACACCATTTCAGAAACTTCCATGAGTTTCCTTTCATTTAAATTCCCTCATACAACAAGGAGAAATTAGCGTCCCAGGTGAGTCTGCTACTGGAGGCAGAATGAGAGCACCAGAGTTGTTGGACATGGGTTCAAGTTCAGACTCCATTATTCGTTGGCTGGATGCCCTTGAACAAGCCACTTAACTTTGTTGAGTCTATTCCTTCATTTGCAAAATAAGAGCATTTGCCTTGTGAGGACTGGTGAGCTGCTACATGCAAAGCCATTAGGAAGACGGAGGTGCTGCCAAAGATGATGTGCATTAACTGTGAAGTACTCAGTATGGCTCCTGGCAAATATAGGTGCCCAGTCAACACTAATAACAACACAACAGCGCTGCAAATAGCACTACTGCAAATGTGACTTTGCAGACACATTTGAGAAAAGGTGTACTTTTAACACATAGCCTGCGTATTTAACAGTGCTTTTGAGAATTTTTCATAGTTAAAAATCATCTAGAATGGTTTTGAAAGTGCAGAAGGACACGGACAGAATTCTTTCAGGGTGGGACCCGTGCGGACCACAAAGTCGGATTTGCACAAGGGCAGTGGGGACGAAGGAGACCGGATGCCAGGAATCTTTCCCGGAGAAGGTGGTGGGGGTTTGGCGGTGGCCGGACATGCACTGGAGTGGGGCGGAACTGGGGGCTGGGTTTCAAGGAGAGGCATATTCCTAGTTGGAGCTGGTGTCTGTTGATCAGTAACAGGAATTAGCTTGCTTTTCCCTGGAGGCCAACCTGAGAAAGGTGCCATGCCAGCTAGAGACAGAGAAATCCTTGTCATTTCGAGGAAAGGACGAAGGATTCAGGACTCTCTGGGAGGAAGAAAGAGACTAAGTCAGAGACTCCAGGACCCAGCACGCTGCTTCTTGTCCTGGCCCTCCTGCTGCCTGCCTCCCCGGAGCCACACAGCCCCTCTGCGCTTTAGTCTTGTCGTCAGCAAGAGTAGAAGCTGGTGAATAATACAATCTATCCCTTAGATTGTTTTTAAAGTTAAACGAGATAATCTAAATCAAGTGCTTACAGTTCCTGGGACATGGTAGGTTCTTAATAGATGGTACATTAAAATTGCTTTTAGAAAGGAGTATCATGCTCCAAATGGAGATTTATAACTGTTCAGTCTTCTAATTTATTTGAAGCACGTATAGTCCCACTTGCTGATAAATTGGGTTCATCTCCACATTTCTGTTTCATGTGAGGTTCTGGGAAAATCTGAATTTTCTGAATTGAAAAAAAATGTTTTCCTGAGAGTTGTCAGTACTGATGGAGGGCTTATTATCCAAGTCACCAATAAGGCCCCATGCAGCCTTCTCCATCCAGAGGATTTTCGCTAACTTGCTTACAAAACAGTCATTATTGTGCACATTTGTTCTTCCCGGTTTTTAGGAACATTCTGTATGTTGGTGGTGCACATCATTTTTAAAATAAGACTTACTTTTTAAAACTTGGAGAAATGTGTGGCAGACTCTGGAAGGCCCACTTGAATCCTAGCTCCGTTCGTGGTCACATGCATGTAGTATGTGGTAGATTCTTGGCATTCTTCGCTAGTTAGTTGAAGCCACCCACCTTTGGGTAGGTTATTTGTGTACTTTTATGCATTTTGTGACTCTTTTTCAGCAACTGGATATCTTAGATCCCACCATATAGGAATGAGTAAATGTTTCCTGAGATTTTGACAAAAGCTTAGTGGTTATAGTTCTTTTCATATTCTTTTAAAACTTACCTTTTCTGTCCTTTTTCATCATCCGAATTTGTTTGGACAGCTATGATTAGCATGATTTTATAGATGAAGGAAACAAGACGGCTACGAGATTTGCCCAAGGTGGTGCAGAAAACTGGAAAAGAGGGAATTCCAACCCAAATCTTTGTTCTATTGTTCTATCTTTGTTCTGATGTCCTATTTTGAGTACTTTCCACATCTATCTCCCAGGGTTCTCTGGGACATTTTCAGAGTTATATTATATTCCCTCTAAGTATGTTTTGGTTCATTGTAAAACTGTGTGTTAAATCAGGATTTAAGTCCTAAAGGACAGGAGTGTTGCCTATTGAAAGACACAAAGTGAAGAGTACTTGGCACTCAGTAAGTTCTCAGTAAAAGGTATTAAATTTGTAGGATTGACTGGCAACTCCTGTGAATAACCAAAGCTTCTTAAAATTGAAAATGGATGCAAGAGCTTCACTGTGCACTTCCTTGCCCTTGATTTATTTGCTGTCCACTGCACCACATACTTTTGCAGAGAATACATGTAGCATATTGCATTCTGAGGCTTAACTAGGGAAAAAATCTCGTTTGCTTCTTCCTTAGAGGTTTCATGGGAACGATTTTCTAAAATGTTGAAAACATTTTGACCAAGTACATCTACTTCTACAGGAAACAAGCTATATTGAAGACAGCTCCAGCGAGGATAGCACCATTTCCCTGATCTTCTCTCTCAAAGAAGAAGTTGGTGCATTGGCCAAAGTCTTGCGTTTATTTGAGGTGAGTGCTTCCTCCAGGTTTGTCGTGGATAACGCTCTAGCAAGACACAGCAAAAACAATGTAGCATCTAGAGACATTCACTCCACTTCTTGCATGAACCAGCTGTGTGAACTTAGTTAAATTCAATCTCTCAGAGCATCTGTTTCTTCATTCATACTACAGTACTGATATTTCATATCTGGTTAACTTTGACCGGGACTTTGTGATAAAAACACGTTTCATAAACTTCTAGGTATATATTGCATATGATCATAGTTGAACACTAGACAAAATAAGATAAAATAATCATTAATTCTTTAATTAATATTACTAAATTAATATTATCTTCCATGTCTAGGCATAAGATAATCAACAAGACACCATCCCTTCCTTCATGCAGATTAACCCCAAACTATATTCCAGAGACAAGCTAATATTTTTCAAATCACTGATAGATGTCTTATGACTAAAGAAATTCCATGACAATATGTATGGGAAACTTGGGGTTATATGATTTTATCTGATTTCTTTATTATAGGACTTTTACAGTCTACAAAACTCTAATGTGTATGGCTGGCCTTCCTAAGGGGGAAATGTGTGTACTATTTTCCAAGCCAATTACTCTGGACTGCATTTTAAGAACATCTATTAACACCTGAGAACAGAATTCAGGAATGCTCATTTGGGCTTTAGCTGTGTGCGGTTTGCTAATCTAGATTCCTCCCAAGCAGTTTGCCAACACGTTAGCTGGGCATTTCCCACTGGAAGGTGCTTTACTTTCTACCATCTTTAGTGATATTTCTGCTGTTGGGCAGGCATGGTCAGGGCTATGTGCATGGTGCCCAGTGTGTGTTCACGCATTCTTCCGATCCTTCTCAGACCTGGCGAAGTGTGATGAGATCCTCCAAGAAAACCTCTGATGTTCTCAGTGCTTGGGAAAGGGTTGGGGAGACACAGACAGTGTAAGGAGACGTTGTTTTGAGTCGACACGGAGCAGAAGTGGGGCATAGGACTGTTGGTGATGGCAGCTTTATAGACACCATCTCGCTCAAACTTGAAAAAGTAGCCTGAGGTAGGGGCTTCTTGTCCCTATTTTTCAGAGTAAGAAACTAAAGGTTAGAGAGGTTCATTAACTTTTCCAAGGTCACCCAGCTGTAAATACTGGAGACATTATTTGCATCCAGGCATTCTGACTCCAGAACTTTCCTTTTTGACTGCTATTCAGCACTGCCCCAGACGAGAGTGGCTTTGTAATTTGGAGGGCCCACTGCACCATGAAAATGTACCTCAAAACACAGAAAACAAGTGCTGATACAATGAAACTTTTTTTTAAAATTTCTTTTGCAGTATCTTCCTTATCATGCCATTTTTGTTTATTTTCCTGATACTGGAGATCGAACCCAGGTCCTTCGCATTGAGCTACCTCCCCAGCCCTTTTTCTAGTATTTTATTGTGAGAGAGGGTCCTGCTAAACTGCCAGTTTGCCCGGGGTGGGCTGGAACCTGTGATCCTCTGGTCTCAGGCTTCCAGACTGCTGAGATGACAGGCGTTTCACTAGGCTCATTTGTCATGGTGTCTTTTATTGGCTGGTTTAGTTGTCCCCTCTGTTCTCGGTCACTATTAGCCCCATAACTGGTGGGCTGCCACCCCACGGACCCACCCCAGCACCCTACAGTGATGGGTGAATCTCCAAGAGATTGTGGGGGTGAAAGAAATGCTCACGTGGGACCAAACCACGTCTGCAGATGGAGAAGAGACAGCAGAGCAGGGGCTTCCCCGGTAGCCTCATGGCCCTGGGCGTGACCCTGGGCAGGGGGAAGCTGAGGTGGTGGGGAGGAGTTTGGGGGGCCATGGTACCAGGGGACTGGGGAGCAGGCCCCTGAGACACTGTTCTGGGAGGCTGGGAGGGAACAGAAGTTGGGGTGGATGCCATGAGAACTGAGGTGCTGTTCCAAACACCAGCCCAGATACATTACGGAGAATTTCCAGAGGGCTACGGAGAGCCTTGTACAGCAAGTGTGAGTCCGGCGGGACTGTGCATGTTGCCTGTCCAGAGAGCTGACCTGGTCAGTCCTGTCACGCGAGGCGTCCCTCGAATGGAGCACTCGCTCTGTGCCCCCAAAGCACATTCCCCTTCACCTGCACGATGTCTTTGGTCTGCTCAGCACGCACATTCCTGTCTGGCCTGCGCATGCTTTCTCCAGGCAGGGCATTTTTGTCTCAGCCGTCTTTATATCCTCAGTAGACCCAGAATTTTATATGCACTAATTGCTCAAGTGAGAACAAAGTTAAATTTAAACACAAGCAAAGGAAATTAGAATCATTTTACTTTTCTGCCCTGGATTTTAAAAAGAATATTTTTGAGCCAATTCATTTTTGCCTTCAATTCTTTAATAAAATTAAATCTAGGGATGAATATGTAAGCAAGTGGAGAATTGAGAGAAGAATTCTAAATAATTTAAGTAGACTCTCCATCCTCTACCAAGGAGAACATAATTCCTTCTCCCGAAGTGCAGGCTTTGCAGAGTGATTCCTTCCAAAGGGCACAGGAGGGAAGGGGACAAAGGGGTCATTTTACAGTGGAGAAAAAGGTTTTAAAAGGTCTGTTTAAAAATAATTGAACCTGGTTTTCCAAAAGAAGGGTAGATCAGTGTCTAACCGAGAGTAAGCAAGGTGTGTAGAGACAGAAGATGTACTGACAAAATAGTCTTAAGAACGTGACGTTGTATTATTAGGCAACTAATCACATTTTCTTCTGGTGAGGTTACCCCTTTACACCTAAGTCAGAGTTAACAGATTAAATAATAGTAAATGAACCAGATGTACAACCTAATAAATAAACTATCAGTACTGTAATTCAATTTCCAGAAATGGATGAACTGCTCCTAACAGGTCTGTGTTTGTGTGTGTGTACATGTGCGCACTCTGGGTGAATTCTTCAGAGTATTATCTAAGCTCTCACCTGCCTGAGTCATTCAGAGTGTTTCTGTACCCATTTCACAGAGAAGAAAGCAGAGATTGCTGTCCTACTTGATTAGTGAAGGGTGGTTGATAGAGAATACAGATTTTTCTCCCAGAAATATTTCAAGAGTTGCTTTAGAAATTGCATAATCCAGCATCTCTCTTGTACACTTATTAACATTCTTGTAAAACTCAGAGTTAAATTATAATCATCCAAAGTGCTGAGTTAAGAGAAAGGAATAAATTCTAGTTATTTGGGAACCATATTATGTGATAAGTCAAGTGCATAATATTTTCAGTTAATCATCTTGATTCTTTTCCACATTTTTGTTAGTACATATCTGTTATACATACCAATGGCTTCCTTCTTGGCAGAGTTGTTAATCCTCATTAAACTCGATGGAGGTGGATGTGGTCTCATTTAATGGATGAGAAGACTGAAGCTCTGTGAGGTTGAGTAACTTGCTTAAGATCACACAGCTAGTGTGCGGGGGAGCTGGGTCTCAGATTCCAGAGCTCTGGATCTCGAAGTGGCATCCCACACCGCTGCCAGACACAGCGTCTCTGCACTTCTGAATCACCTCAGGAGTTGGGAGCACAGGCAGATAGCGTGGCCCAGTCTTCTGTACTCATGTGTGTGGCGACGGCGGCGGGGGGTGTCTCCAGCTAACCTCCCTCCCTCCTTTCCTCCCTCCCTCCTTCCCTCCTTCCCTCC